>OZ022414.1:57631167-57870060 GCA_963989365.1 Rhimphoctona megacephalus
TTTATGCGGGTGAAAAAATGGCCAAACTTAAAAAAAAAAAAAAAAACGCCAAGAGTGCCGTGATCGTTTGTCGCTCACTACGGGATATCGAATTTCCAGAGTACATTACATTCGTTCATCCTTCGTTACACGTCGCTCCCAGACTCTTCTGGATCTCTGGGCTGAGTCGAAAGCTACTCTCAATTTATTGTTTTAACATACTGCGCGTATATGAATAACGCATACGTTCATGATATCGTTCTTCCCCACACGCAGTGGCTCACCAAGTATTCCGATATTCGTTTCTCAATGGGTGGGCTATCGTTCGCTATCGTATCAGGCGAGAACTGCACCAAATGATAAATAGAGTGATTATCCAGTGCGGTCTATCTATTCGCTATAATACGATACAGGCCACCGGTCATTCTTTACAATGTGGAATGACCCAATCATCATTATCATCAGTTTTTATTTTATATCATGCTTTACATACTGCTGGTATCATGCAAGATTCCGTATGGGCACCGATAAATATATGTTGAGAGAAGCAGTGGGAAGGCGCCGCCAGTGCATATAACATTTGCGAGGTGCGTGATGTTTACTCAATGCAACGCGAGTGCTTGGCTCTACCATCAAAATAAAAAAAAATGCTTTTAAAAAGTACCCAACAAACACGGTTTCAGTACATCTACGGAAATTTTATGTACCGCGTATTATATTAGATGTAACATTGATATCACATGCTCTGTGAATGAAAGAGTATTTTTCTTTTTTGTCCCAAATTTGTCATCCTTTTACCAAATCACAGTTATGAAAAAGCTACGAGTAAAAATCATCTAACATACTCAGCTCAAAGCTGTAACTGTTACCAAACTTGTAACGTTTATGTATAGTATTCGTAACAATGAGGTCAGTGTGATTCCAATGTTACATGTTTTTTACATACCCGACACATCATGAACCGGAAACGTAATTTTATATTTTTTATGTACATCTTTCATAACCAATGATATGAGAACGGAAGTCCCTTATTTTGCTGCATACATAAAAAAGCCGAAAAATATTTTTTTAAAAATTTTCTTCGATTTAGGATTCAGGTTTTCATCGTAAGTTATTATATTCATTGTTCCCATTATTGCTAACATTAATTTTTGCGGAAAAAATTTCCTACTTGAACGGGGGTTTATTTGAACCGATCTACCTACCTGATTATTCCTAGCCTAACGAACACGCACCCTACCTACTATACTGTCGTCGTCTTGACGATTTCTATTTTACTAATGTGAATATCACTGTGAATCAAATATTCAGCATATATGCATTTTTTATAATATATAGATTTATTACGAATTCATGGCAAGAATCGATTGATGGTTATATAATTTTCTCATTTTTTTTTTAAACTTTATATATTTTATTTTATAAAGTTATAAGATTTTGGAAAACTTCAGAATCACTGCATTATACTACCCTCTGTCTGTACACTGGACTTTATTGCAGGGAGTCTGGATTTCATTTATCAATGTGACATCAACATAACCTAAAAATCTCGTTAGACGTATACGAGATATTTATAGATGATCAAAATTTGTAAAATTATTAGCTCGGTAACAATTATGGACAATTGGGAGGCTCTCTGTCCAGTGGGATCCAAAACATAGTAAATACTTACAATTGTCAAAAACTATATATGTTTCAGCATTTCTTGGTTATGTATGGATGACACATATCCTATAAAAAAAGGTCCGTCAATAGGAGATTTTGTCAACGTTCATGTAACAAATTGTATGTATCTGCTACGTTTTCTATTCTACTCGACAGTGATATGATGACTGTTTTATAATTGTTACCGGTCCGTCTCGTAATACGGGACTCGTTTTACGAGTCTCATATTACGAATGTATGTAAATATCTCGTACTAATGTGACGAGATTTTTACGTATTAAAATCTTGTAACATTCATGTTACAAAAGTTACGTATTTGTTATGTTTTCTATATCATACTGGATGGTGATATCACAATGTTCCGTAATTGTTACCGCGCCGATTGGTAACAATTTTACATGTCTTATTGCATGTAAATTTTTCGTACTCCCGTTACGAAATTTTTACGTATCAATGTTACATATTCGTGATGTCAGTTATTTTCCGTATTATTTTCATCACATATACGGAGGTAGCATAGAGGACTGCTTGACTACTTAATATTTACATCTTTTAGTGATGCAGTTAACACGTATCGATGGGACGTATGAACCCCGTCTCATTGATGATTATAAGGGAAAATTTACATCTCTGTAATAATTATGTGGCATATTTGTTATATTTTGGGTTAGGTAAGGTTTACGAAAATTATCTCAATTGTGTTTGCTGGGTAATGACGAAAAAAAATATTTTTCGCTTGTTTATAAATTTTAATTTAAAAAATGAGGAAAAATCCCGTTCTTATCTAATTAATAATATATAAAATGTATTAACGTTTTTAGAAAACAATTTTAGAAATGAAAAAAAAAGAATAATAACGAAAGTAAGAGAAATTTAAGAGATTCGATTTCAGATTCTATTATTTTTTCATCAATGCCCATTTGTATTTGCAGGCTATCACAGCTTTCTTGCACTCTGCAGTAATTGTTCGGAGCGCATTCCCTTGTCGCAAAGACTCTGAATTGAAGGAACACGTAAATTCGCGACATAAAGTCGCTTGGGTGTGAATCCCGTACGGAAGAAGCGACCACAGTTGGAAGGCCAGTTCCTGTATATATACGTACGTATTAAACGTGCTCGGCGCTCCTGGTACTGCTGGGGCGCGGCACAACACCGTTCTTCCATTTAGCTATCCGGAAAAAATATTACCGCCGCAAAACGAGCGATCTCTACAAGGGAGAACGAGACGGAGAGTGTGCGCCCACGTTTGTGGGATCGACTCTGATTTTTATTGCGATCTCCGGCTGGGCTGGGCACTTGGATGTCGTTGCCTTCCTGGCCTCTTGCATCCCTTTCAAGAGATTCAGCAGAGTGAGAGAGAGAGAGAGAGAGAGAGAGAGAGAGAGAGAGAGAGAGAGAGAGAGAGAGAGAGAGAGAAGGAGCGATCAATGAAGAATAAGAAAAAAGACAAACGGATGAACCTCTGGGACATCATTGTACGATTTGGAAATTTGATCGTCCGGAGCGAGCAAGGTCTTTTGAATAAAGGAAAAAAAAAATCCGTATATTGCACAAGTATACAATGTTGACCCACTGCCCCGAATTTCCGGGACCATAAAAACTTAAGTGAAAGTCGAAAATGTTTAAAGAAATTATTTTATAATGATAACTCATTTAAGAAAAACCAATTAGTTAATTTTTTTTGGAAAAACGTAAGAAAATCAATTTGTACGTTTAACTTCCGGGTATGAACCGCAGGACACACGTATCTGCGAGGGAGACTATATCGCGAGAAGGCGGGAGTTTGGCTCTTGCGAGAAGTAATTTATTGCGTGTGCGGCAAAGCCGCAATTATGGGGGGAAGAAACGGTTCCTGTGGATCTCGTCCTAGCAACGTCTCGGCCGACGTATAATACGCACAGTGAGAGAGGTGCGAGAGATTTTCCTTGTATACGTATTATATACTGCAAAATTAGTTTCGAATTAATCGTCGGCACTCAGGATTCTCCTGCCACTTTTCATTTCATTCCTGTATTTCGTTGGGTAGTAATCGCCGTTCAAAGAAACCGAGGCATAATTACGAAGGAAGACACCAAACAGAATTTCGTTTACGTAGAATGGTTTATATTTACATTGACTATGATTGAAGCTCATTATTTTTTTTTAAATGTTACTTTCCTTAAAATATTTTTCCTAATTCCTTCGCTGTCGAAATAAATTTGATCAACAAAGTGTCTATACACATCTGTATACGTATGTATATACAGTTACCGGTCACTTTCATCTACACTTTAGACACAGATTCCAAAATGCATGCAAGGTTTATACGGTGGAACGTTAAGGGTGAGTGCAGAATATCCACGATCGTTTCACGATCTGTAAACGATTCCACAATTCTCTTCTGCTTTCCTTTCCTTGAGCCTGATGTAAATCTTATACATACAAGCATATACATATACATGGTACACCTGCGCGCGAGTCTCGCGTGTGTCGTTTATTCCCATTTAAGTAGAGCCGGATAGAAGGCGACGGAGTCTCGTTCACACAAATCAGTCAACCCTCTCTCGCGATTCTACCTCTCGAACTTCTCTCGCGGGTGATAGAGAAAACGAGCGAGAAAGAAAGAGGGTATATAAAGGGCTTTTGTGATCGGACTCTCTTTCTATGGTGAAGAGGCGTTCGTCGATCCATCTCCCTGAAAATCGCCCTTCTCGTTCTTTGCTCCTGGTTCCTACTGGCGTTGCGATCGCTATTCTCCCCTGTCTCGCTCCTTGTGTCCTTCTCATGTTTTCTTCTTCTTCTTCTTCTTCTTCTTCAGCGTCCTCGTAGCCATTCTCGCTCATTGCAGATATCACAGAGTAGTCCTTCGGGCCAGAGAGACTCCCGAGTAACCGTGAGAAAATCGCTATACGTCCAGCGCGAAGAACACTTCTCGCTTCCTTCGTTTCTCTCATTCGCTTTTCATGTATGCAATCCATGCATATATATGTATAGCAGAATAGCCTCGATGTCCTTCTTCTTCGCAATTATAACGAGAAACCTTTGCGACAAAGTTGCTGAGAGATATTTTCTCAGGATTTACTTCTCGTTCACTCAAAGGTCTAACACACTATCGGTTCGACCTTCTGATTTCATCGATCAATCAAACGCCTATATCTTCCATCATTAATCGGCCAAGATCTTTTTATATGAGGATAGCTGGACTACCTTAAAGGATTGTACACCAGTTAATCGGAGTCGTCAAAGTAATATGATTCTTAACAAGCTATTCATCAACTTGTATTGTTTTTTTTTATTAGTGGGATCTATGGAGTTACTAATTTAGGTGATCATTCATATTCTTTCATTAACTATGATTGACCTCTATATTGGAAATCCCGGAATTGGGTCTTCCGTAGATTAAATAATGGTTTTGTTTACCGTAAATCGGTATAAGAGCAAGACAACTTTTTACATACCTCAAAACTGGCACATCGACCCCCGGACTTCTCTATGCTTTCTTCAGGTTGTTCATCACTGCGGTTACTCTGCGGCTGAGCTTCAATGCTGGTTATCTCATCTCTCTATCTGCTGGAAAGATTCTTTTCGTCGTCCGAATTCTCGTACGATCGAGTCGTTCTTTATTACGCTTGTCTGAGTCATTTTTGGCGAAATTTTCTTCGTTTTTTTTTATATGGCAAAGTGTATGAGAGAGCCTGCTCACCGATGTGGCCTGGGTGAGTAGAATCCACGCAAATCGTATTTATGCCTTGGGAAAGGAGGATGGAGGAGGGGAAGGTTCGGGCACGAGATCGGACCTACAGCTGTGCGCATCGGTCAGGTCTCGCGGTAAGATCGAGAGAAACGCTCGATGTCACTTCGTCCTTGTTGCGGAGAAGTATATATGAAGCGAGGGGAGTCCTTCCCGTTTGAAATTATGTCCCATCTCGCCACTTCATTTACATTATTTTATCAGAAAAGCACGACGTGTAAAACACCATAAATATATATACTTATAAAGGAATGGCGAACTCTGGCAGAACCACAGCGATCGAGTACGTATGTAAAATGCGAGTCTGGTCGTCTTCGGTGGCGACGCCGGTGGCGATTCCAGTATTATTTTGCTTTTTTTTTTTCTACGATGTGAAACAAGGTTCTTCCGCGTATGTATACATTCGAAAAGCCAAGAAAAGAGACTTCTCTCCCGAATTAACTGTTCGCCGATCGGCGGACCCGTGTCTTTTTTTATTTATTTTTATTACTCGTTTTATGTTCTGATTTTACATTCCCTACCAACCTTTCGGCATTCGGATACCCGATTGGAGAGATTCGTAATCGAGCATTTTATGCACCGGGAAAGATATTGAGAGTGTGCGAATGAGCTCGTTTTTGCAGTTGTTACGAGATATTTTCGAAGAGCAAAAAGATAAGGAAAGAGAAATGAAGAATGAATATCAAATTGCAAAAGTCATACATCATCATACGTCAGATACTCGAATACAATTGCAATTCATGACTGAATTTGGCTAGCCTTCATGTTGATTATACTTATATTCCCATTAGCTAATAGAAGTGTTATTTGTGGCTCCCTCGAGGTAGGACAACACAACAATCCTTGGAACGTGTGCCACGTGTAATCGTGTGTAACATCTTATGCACAGATGCGTGTGTCTTTTGCTGCTGGGGTGCCGGCAAACTAATTAGAAAATGTCAGACTACTAACTGCCCAATATATCTGCTGGAGGCCGCGCGTGTGTCGCGCGTTTGCGAGACCAACGATATGAGAATATTCGCACGTTAGCCGCGTTCTCTCCTCGTGCATTAAGATAAAACACAGGGGGGGTTTCTCTTCGCATCCATACTCCCGGGGTCGACGAGTACGAGTGAGAATGTTTCTTCGATGGCCGATGCAAAATTGATGGAAATACGGAGGGAATATAATTTAAAAAAAAGGGCGGAGGCTTTTGCGCCCGAAACACTCTTTTTGCAACTGCCGCGCGTTTTCTCTCTTTCTATCTTTTATCCTTTCTCTCGTCGTTGGTCTTTTCGGACATTCGGAGTGCTACGTTTGAACCTCTCAAAAGTATTGCAACCACGATCGCCAAACTGCCTGGAAATGGGATACCCGTGTACCTTGCTACTCTCGTCGAGATAAAGGAAACCGTCAGTGTCTCTCTTCTTCACCGACGTAACGTTGAGTCTGGACGAGATGGAGCTTTGAGCTCTCTACCTCCTTTTTCGCTCTTTCGCTCTCTTCCTCTCTATCTTTTGCATTCCCTTTCATTCTCTCCCTCACACAGCACTCTCCTCTGGTAATCTCAGAGCAGAGCCACCGCGATCCTTTACTTGCTAATTACGCTCGTAAAGATTAATTAGATTAACGCACCGACACCGTACAGCACTGTTATACAGCATGTATAACTTTAGATCTGGTGTCGTCGTTTCGCATGAGCAAGGCATATGTCACCGTTTGTAAAACTTGCAATTCACGATAAGCTAATCGTCTCCAACTATTCGTAAAGGAAAAGTATTGTGTCACAAGTTCTCAAAGCAAACCGAGCCTCACATAAAGTTCAATTTCTTCATAGAAAAAACTATTATAATATATTTTGGTTTCCAAAACAATTGATTTCGTTATATATATTCTATTTGGTTTTGATAAAGTGATGAGCAAGTTTTCATTCCACCAGACTTTACCTAATTTGTACAAAATGACACAAGTACTGGTAGGTTAATGAGTCTTGGAATTCAACTAATTTAAAAATACGGGAATTATAAAAACATTGTAAAAACAAGTGTGTTGCTGCCAACACACATTAAGTATGTTCTGTACTAAAGGTAGTTCCTCCACAGGATTGTTGAATTAAGAAATGGTTGAAATCTGGCATACGTGTTATTTAATACGTTATTCAAAAATCTGTGCAATTTTAACAAGTTTTACCATCCTGAACCCGAGATATTTATACTTGAAGTTGGCTCGATTAACACGTAACATATGGGCCATGCATGGGCAAACAGTACGTTATTAATTCTACCGTCAGAACTAAAATCAAGAAATTGATGAAAAACGAGGAGGAGCAAGAGCAGGATATTACGAATATTGTGAAAAAACATGAAGATGATTTACCATCTAGTTTAAAAGATATAACCTCGAGAAGTACTACGATTTTGGCCTTGTACGACATATTCTACAAACAAACGAGCGCGAGCGCGAGAGATGTAACCTTTTTTGTATATTGGGGCATAGCCCGCACAGTTCCGGCAAAAAGTTTACTCGCAATGTCAGATCAAAAACACTTATAGAATAAATTTTACGACAGTAGATGATATCTGTCGTATTATCTATTGGTACCGAGTCAATATTGTGTGCTTTTTAAATTTATTTACTACGAATTATCAACCCTTTATACACATATGTAACGCACTTACCGTATGTAACTTTTGGTTGAGTTTGTCGCAGGGGAACTACCTTAAGGCGTCTTCTCACTTTGGAAATTTAAAAAAATCGATTTTTTTTTTTTTTTAAATTTTGAAAGTACATATCTTCAAAAATGTCATCTCGAAATTTCATAAAGATCGGACGAGTCTAACTACATTTTTTGGCGACCGTTAGGTGACTACCTGAGAGTACCCGGCGATCCCTCCAAAACTTTAAACGCAGTTATCTCAAAACAAGGTTTTTCGGTGCTTTGTTGATGAAATTTCGGAAACTATCCGGCCGATTGTCATGAAATTTGAATGACATATGCTTCATAGTTATGGCTATAGCGCATATCATCAGATTTTTTAAATTTTGATTTTAAGAATTTTTTTTTTACAAAAAACTGCAAAAAAATCGTGGTTTTTTTTTACTTTTTCGAAAAACGTGCGCCATTTTGTTATTTTCGCGAATATCAAAAATCTGATGATATGCGCTATAGCCACTGACATACTGAATCTAAAACAGTTTTATTTTTTTGTTTCAGACGACCCGTCTCGGAGATACCATCAACAAGCCACGACCATAACATTTTTACACGGGTTTTTCAATGCTACTGATGTATTATAATAATTGTTTAAAAAAATAAAATAAAAATTTTTTCATGTACTTGAAAGATGTGTTTATTACATAGGATCCGTTTTATCCCATAATTTTAAGCAAAAATCCTCGAAAAAAAATCGCAAAAACAGCCTATTTTTGAGGCGCTTAAAGTGAGAAGATGCCTTAACGCCATAAGCAAACTATAGATTCTTTGTCGCCATTTTCTACACGTTTTAAAGTGTATTGAAAATCTACAGTTTGCTTATGGGGTTAAGTACAGAACACACAAGTGTGTTGTTTTCGACAACACACTTATTTTTACAGTGAAGAAAATTACAATTTCATGAATATAGATTTGCTCATCGAGTGATCATAAGTTTGGATCCAGTTTTAATTTTGATATATTTATATTAAAAGTTGAAGCTCTACATTTTCAAATTACGAAAAACTAGACGAATATGCGAAACAACGACACGTGGTAAATTTTCTAAGATTTATTAGATCATCAAGGAAACCCTTTTGAATGATATGCCTAAAATGAAATGTTTTCATTAGTAACACTCTATAGATTATAAGAAAAAGCAAAAGAGTTTAATCCGCGAATACCCTTAGGAGGAGCAGAACTGGCAAAAGCATCAATTTCAATCTTCTCGTGATGTGGCATTCGCGGAATGCGTTCGATCCAATCTAACTACCGTAGCTTAGCAACTCCGCCCATTTATGTCTCACTCTCGTTGTTTGTGGCTGTGTTGAGTCGTAGCCCCGCGATCCGAGAAGAGCACAATAATTCAGGTCTGGGTTAGCTTGGCACGAGAAGAACTGAGAGTCGATGCAACACGAGGTATTCTGGATGCCAAAGTGAACAGAGCGTGATCATTACGAACTATACTGATGCAGATATGCACATATATACATATATAAATAAAGAAACGTATAAATTGGATAAAAAGTGCAATGTGAAAACGCCCGTCGAATTATCCGCAGAATCTAATTTATTGTGGCTTGTTTATGGATCGAATTTTTTTGTTCAATCAAAACGGTGGATTTGATGTTTGCTTCACGAGGGCGCTTCTCATCGATGAATTTGACTCTGAAAAATGACCTCGTTGTAGTCGCCATAAATTTCACAAAGGGGTAAAACCTGATTTCTCCTGTTGTTCTGAAGCAAATATCGAACGAATTTAATGGACCAATACATAAAATGACTGTCAATAACCCGATATATTCTTCAAGTCTTATAACAGTCGTAATACTCTCGCTTCCAGCAATCGCCCTTCGGCGATCGGAGAACTGAAAATGAAAGTGCTCATGAGGCACATACGAATCGTACACGTATAGTATGTAATAGACGCAAAGATCGGCTAATAGTAACGCACATTCACCGATGGATTCACTGGTCGAATGATGGACTGCCTCACCGAATCGAGAACGTCCCGTTTCTCAGAGCGAGGTTCACTATCCGCGTTTGCCGTTCCCTCGTCCCCCTTTTACTCCCTCACGAAATCGATGCGTCAATTAGCGTAATTAACGGGCGAGTTACGGCAGCGCGGGCGAGAGCCACAGCACGAGTTACCGTAGAAACGAGAGCTACGATCCGATATAGTACCGATACTTCCCGCTCTCCACAGTATATTATAGTAGTAACGAGTTTTGCGCAACAGAGTTGTAAACTTTTATACACGAGGGTAGAAAACACGCACCGATCGCACGTCCATGATGGACCACACGATGGTTAGTGCGATCTCTCGTTGTAAATCATCGATTACATGAGATTGGATCGTTGCATCGATTCTCAAGGATGAGTCGTAGTATCGATGGATTATTCTTCAATGTAGTGGAATTGAATTTGTAAAAAAAAAAAAAACAATTTGGTCTCTTCATTTCAAATCAAAAGTCCACTCTTATTTGATCTGCTTCCAGATTTTTTCAAATTTATTTTCTCCCACCGAAGTCGTTTTATCGTAAAATTTATTAACTCAACAACACATAAGTGAGTCTATTTCTACAGCCACGTACAGGACAAATCGATCCCTCAGTACGCGCAATAAAGCTACAAACCCAAAGTAAAAGTAAATGCTCTCGTATCACAAACAGCCTCCGTACTTTTACCCACGGTCGTGGAGTATTAGTTATACGATGTACTCGTGTGCAGTAAGTATATGTACATGAAACTTGAGCACGTGTGCAAACCATAGGGAGTTCCTATTTATATATCGGTATATATGTGTGTATATATCTATCATATACATTATACACATTATACGCAAGCCTGTGCCGTAATAACCTTGTACTCATTGCGATCTACTTTGCTGCACACCGTACAGAGGCACGCGGTCCACAGAGGCGGTCCCTTTTATGACGGGACCAACATATTGGTACTCACGAATTAAATTTGCAATAAAAATCTCATTCCATTATTCTTGGATCGTCCGCATAGTGATTTGAGTTTTTCGATTTCCCTTATTTACAGAAACATGCTGATGTATTCGATAAAAAAAAACGAGATAACTACAATATGAAATTACCTGCATTAAATCCAGTCAGAATGAAAGAAAAATTGCATTTCGTATGTTATTACCAATTTAAACAACGAATCATAGGTTTCTAAAAAAATTAAAACAATACAAAAAAGCGAAAAGAAATGAACTACATAAAAAGTCCAAGCAAGCAGAAGTCTCGTGAGCGTTTGTAGGATTCAACATGTCCTTGAGTATGGGATCAAGAGCCCGTGACCATTCCAGTCTTACGCGTTGGTAGCTTGAATTCATTAGCATAATATTGGTCCCTAAACGTCGGCATAAATCGATATGTTTGTATGTATACGTTTGTATGACGTCACGGTAGTCATCGAGTGTGATGTGGTGATCGAGAGAGGCTGAGAGAAGAGGAAACCTGCTGCAACGCCTATGTCGAGTCTTTGAGCCTTTGAGCGGAATTGCCGCTCGCCATCTCCCGCTAAAAAATTCGAATATAGACATACACGCCTCTGTATCTATTTATGGCTGCAAATTCTATGGCGGGCGACAGGTGTGTCTCTTTTGCTCGCGTTTTTCGCCTATATGGAATAGATGCATATAGTGCATCAAACGTATCAGAGAATTCACGCCGCAGAAGCATGTGTATTTCGAGCTAGTGGAATCTTCCGTCGTTGACTCTAACAACTCGTAATATTAATACATATGTATATATAGGTATATTTAAATGATCGTATGGAACTTCTACTCAATGCAGACATGATAGTTTGGATCTGGAACCCGCTCGTGCATCGCCAGGATACTAAAGAACATATCCATAGATTACATATGTCCACGTGCAAGTTTGTATACAGGCAGATGCTAATTATGCATCGCCTAGCAAAGGTGATCAGGCCCGAGGAAATCCGAGCACAAATTAATTGAAAATGCAGCGAACGAACGCTCCTGCTAACTTAAGGCTCTATCTCTCTCTCGACTATTTCGTTTGCTAATTATATTGTTAAAATTGTACGAATCGGGACTGTAAAATATAGAGCCGACCTCACTCACGTATCAGATTTCCTTCCTTGAATATTTATTCCCGGGGTGGTTTTATATATATTTAGATCTCAAAACTCCTTATGCAAAATCATTTCATTAAGAAAAATTGTAATTGGATATGAGACTCGACTGAATATAAATTCTTATTTTTCGAATAATCTCGCAATAATTAAAAAAAATGCTTATTTTATGATTTTTTTTACTGCTGCATTGAGAATGTTATTTCTTTTTTCATTCAATCGATCTGATTATCATCAAAGTTTAATTGGAAATATGATCGAGACTGAAAAAAGAATATTTTGTTAAGAAATGGTAGGACATTGCGAGAAGATAAGATCAATTTTTTTAAGTAAGTTCAAACTATTGCGTGTTTTAATATTTTTTTCTCACTCAGTGGTTGCGTGTTTCAGGCTCTTGAGAACGAGATCGCAGTAGTAAATGTAAAGAGTGGTCAGACACAAGGTAAAAGGTTCGTGAAATTTTGCCTGTGACCCAAAACAGGTCAGCGGTGGGCCAAAGAGAGAAAATTCGAATTTGGCGAACGCTTAATGAGCCTGGATTATCCTCGTTGAATCGAATAATTCTGGTCTAGTCATGCCCCTTGATTTGGCAAACAATTTGCATTTCTCTTTCTTCAAAAGGGAAAGTGAGATTTTTTGTTGTTGTCTTTTTATTTATTTATTCTCTTTTGCAGCGAGTCTCTTGGTTGCGATTGCGTTCGACACGTCGTATATTATTATGCAGACAGACCGGAGCATATCTATCTGTACGTATATATCCACGTACGAAAGATTTCCTTGCGCCAAAAGGGGAATCCGGTCGCGAAGTTAACTCGGAACTCGAGAACCATAACGAATTGGTCCTTACAGTTAAAATCTGGGCGTGTCTCGTACTTGTTCGTCTTTTACGAGCCGCAGCTTTTCTCCTTCTCGTATATAAGCTAGGGAGCAACAGCTCCGTATATATTGCCTGCAGTTCAACGCACGGATCGGTATCCATACTCTGTAATCATGCTGAAAAAAGAAAAGTGAACTTTGCGTGCGTAGTTTACGTGAGGAATATATATTTAAAGTGAATATTCGTCCTCGATATATGCCATATATTCTTAACATGAATTGATTTTCGAAAGGTTTTTAGCACTCGTTGACGTTCCAAACGAGACCGCCTCACACCTCCAAAAATGCATGACTCGCTGTGTATTGTATGGGTGCACATATGAAGGCCCTTATTGCATACAGTCTGAAGTTACTAGTGCAACAATGCAGATATTTTTTGATCGTTAATAAAATGGTTTTTTTCAACTTCGGTTTGACGCAAAAATTTCTTTTTTTTTCAAACTGTCCTTTCTTTTTAACGTAAATAATAATTATTATGCTATAAAAGTTCAATAAGTCAGACTGGTTTTAAAAATTCATTAACATGATTAAAAAATTTCTCAATAATTTTGAGAAGCTCGTACACGTAAATGAATAAATAATATTTACATTAATTTCCCTCGGTCGTACGAGCTGCAAGTTATGTTTGAATTTGTGAGAAATTTATCTTTCGTACGGTGTAGTACGAGTAAGGAAAAGAGAAGACAGATAACACGATAAGAATCTTGAGCAAGTGTCCGTGTTTTCGCGACGTGCTGATGGGTTCGCTCTCAGGTGAATCTTCATTATTTATTCTTTCTTTTTCAAATTTCACTTTAATTTATCCATGCGGAGAAACCGCAAAACGGTGTGGAACAAGTGCGCGAAGAATACATATATATATATATATATATATATATATATATATATATATATATAAGATCTTAATCGGCCACACACGACGAAAGCTACGGAGCCCCGGGGGGCGTAACGCGATTCTGTAAGAGATGATAGCGCGCGTCCTCGTCGTCGTCGTCGTCGTTGTCGACAAAAATTTTACCGTTTTTCAGAGTGTAGGAAAGGCCAGAAGCAATGGAGATGACGCCATAAGTCGCGCTACTGTGCGAATGGTAATTAATTGTTAGTTTTTATACATGAAATAAGCGTATATACAGATATACCTAAATATGCCTCTTCAATGACACGAGAAGTGGCACTCATTACGAACTATTTTTGAAAAAAAGTATTCCATGGTCTCATCAAACACTATATTTCTTGGATTTTCAACATCACAGTCCGCAATCAAACACTCATTAAGAGTGTTTGTATTCGATTTTTTATTTACCATTGCTGTAATTATAATTAAAACGCACACAAATCCGGTCTTAGGAATATATTCAATTTTTATTTCGTTAGCAAGCTGAACATTGAACAAACATTGAATATTGAACATTGAACGTTCTCCCGGTTTTTTAATTGATCAACTGATCAATCAAAAACTCTGATTGGCTGATGTAGTCATCCGGAATGATGACCATGCGTATATAAGGACTACCTGAGACCAGAGGGAGCTTCAGTATCGTAGCTCTCAGCCCTGATGATGCAGACTGTAACGTTTGCGAAACGTCGGCAATAAGCTGAAACTCTACACGGCATCCATCCGGAAGCCATAAATTATTGTAACAATAATGGCCATGAAAGCCTCGAAACTAGAATTGAACAAAAAACTTGTAGATTGATCTAAATCTCCGGTCATGAGAGTACAAACAAACTTTTCATTCGAGCAATGAAAGATTCAATTTTTTTTCAACGAAAATTTGCATCGGAGTCAAATATGCTCGAAACAACCAAAAACGTTTGGCCTGCACAGATATTTTATTTACACGTCTGTGACCCCAGGTTTGACCGTGTCCAATTTTTGTTCAATACAGCTTTGAATACTTGCAGAGTTTTTCAATAAAATGACTTGAGGATAAAAAAATTAATATAATACCCATATATTTATATTCGAAGAATTGTTACAGACATTGTGGAGTATTTATACACAGAAAAAAAATTTGTTCATCGAACAAAATCCCACTTAGTTGGACGAAAATGTGGTGGATTCAACTATTTTTCTTCGAATGACAAATGATTCAGTTTATTCAACAAAAAAAATAGTTGAATCCACCTTATTTTCGTCCAACTAAATGGGATTTTGTTCGGTGAATAAATTTTTTTTCTGAGTGTACGTATTTTACGTAACAGAAAAAAACGTAAAATCATTTTTTTTTTCATTTTCTCACACAAGAAATGCTACAAGGCGACTGCATTCTCTGGAAAATACATCCTCAAACGAACATCCACATGAGTAATCTCCAGAGACCCTTCTCTCATGTCGACTCTCTCACTTTTTATTTTCATCTCTTCCTTTCCCTCATCGATCCTTCCTCTCTATCGGGACTCTAGTTTCCTAAGTGTGCATTTCTCTACGTGTGTGTAATATGTATGTGTGAACGCCTCGCAACGTCCACTAATTGCCGCAACTCGTGAATTAGCATCGGCAATAAACTTACTTCGGTACTCCCGCGAGTTGGACATAAGGTGACTGTAAAGGTTCATTAGTCAACGGGCACCGTGTAACTAGGTATTCCGACGCTGCGGATCTCAGCGCGTATACTCAGGACTCTGTATATACGTATAGGAATTACCTAGGAGTCTCATTGCTCGATTCTCGCTTCTTCTCGGTGCACCCTGCTCGTACACAAAATGCTTAAGGCTACGGGTTTTAATACGAAGGGAGACTGGTCGATCGTCTCGTGTACAGGGTGTCCCGGAGCTCCATCAACGTAAAGGAAGATCTGCAGGATACAATTTTGAGTAGGATACTATTTGAAATTTTTTTTATCGGAGCAATTCTGGATGAGTTATTATTTATTGAAGTTGAACGAATCAGATACCGGTGACGTCACTTGCACATGATCGCTGGAGGGTTTGTCTACGATGAGAGCTCCGACTCGTTCGTTATTCCACCAATCATTATCCACCAACGTATATAAACATCGAGACACTTTCACGAGATTACTCTCGCTCTCTTACTCATCGAAAAGAGTAATAAATGTCCGTTAATCACGAGAAGTGTCTAACCAGGCTAAGCCGTTTGAAACAACGCAAGATATATTTGCGAGCGTTATAAGAATCGTTTTTACTTGATTACTAGCGAGTGGATCTATGCTGAAAAAGCCTCGTAGTTTCCTGCTCTCAAAAATGTTCTTACATCGGTTTTTCCTAATTGTGAACATATCCTTAGGGGGTTGAAATATAGTTGAGCTGTAAGAAATTCAGCTCGTTACTCCGCTTTTTCATTCAACTATCTCTCGTCATCTTTCGCGAGCAGGTCTACGGATAAAAAAGTATTGGAATCTTGATTCAAACGAGAATATATATGTTTAATATCGTAAGTCTCCTCTCTAAAGATACGACGCGCGAAATATTTATGTAATTTTTTGTTTTTTTCTTCAGAAGACATTTTTCGTACTCATATCTGTATATGCATATTCATTCTCTCATTTATATTCTCGTGTCCCTTCGTCTCGCAAAGATTTCAGTTGACCCTCCCTTTTTATACATTGGCTCTGATGGATTCGCCAAGTTGTACACACAATCTTGTCCGTTTGTGTGTTCCGTGTCTATGTCTGTTTGAGGGGGAAAGCAGGATGGGGGCGGAGAGGGGGGAGGATTGCAAATCCCGTTCGTTACGGGTTACTACCGCGAGATCTATCGGGGTTCATTATGGATTTACGGTACATCGTATAACTTCGTCGTCGCTGGCGGGGCTCCCGAGAATTATTTCGTGTAGCTCCTTCACGCATATGTTTCTATAACCGTGTTCACAATATGGTAGTATACTACATATGATATCGGGTGAGATGCAGGGCGTAGCGACCGTAAAGCTTCGTTAAGGCAGGTTGGTCCAGCGCTCGAATCACAACACATGCATTCCTTTTCTCTCCATTGACAATCTCTCAACAGTCTACCAAAAAGTATTTTACCTTTTATTACGATAAAAATAAAAATATCGATCCAAATTTTTTTTCACAATTCAAAGAAAATCGAATCGATCAAGAGATTGCTCTTTTTTTCGATATTATTATTTTAGCTTCCAATTTTTATAGTTTAAATCTTAAAAGATCAATTAGAAGATTCAACCCTGTGAAAATGGTACAATACGATACATTATTTTCTATTTTCAACCGTTATTTACTATTTTAATAATGATGAAAAATTAGAAGGTATATTTGATAACTATTTTCCAGCCTTTTTCTAAGCCCAAAGTAATTTGCAAAGATGAAAAAACCACGTCGCAGAAAAGTACCAATGTACGAAGATAATAAGGAATTTAAAAAACAAGAAATTTTTCCAGTGTTGACGTGCTCATCATTGATTTACAATACAACTTAGCAGTGTGGTTCTCAACGATTAAATTAACGCTCTATTCGTTTTCGTACACATCGATTACATAAACATACATGTAATTTTCTCATGTTCTGTCTCTTGCTCTCTCAATAAGAGTTCCTCCTTTCAACACATCTGTGCAGCTGTCGGGCTATTCTTTGCTTTGCATATGCATACGCAATGATCTAATGTACGGTCGCATTGGACGGAGAATACATCGGGAGAAGATTAAACAAGCGAGCAATTCATTAGGGAGCTTCCTCTCGTTAGCTGACCGTTCTCTCTTGCGAACGACTCTTGTGGTGTCAACGTACGACATTGGCACCTAACAATTCGCCATCATACATATATACGTATATGTAAAATGTAAATCCACACATACGCACGTATATATGAACATATGTACTCGAACTGCAGGCATGTCCGTAAGTGTCCGTGAATTAGACAGAGCGTCCACTTCGTGTCGGAGTCTGTGAGATCAGGTGGATTCTAGTTCAACACGGAGCTCGGAACAGTTCCAATTATTCCGAAGCTCCTGCGAGACACCCTCTGTCTCGTACTTGTTAGCAGTCGCTGTGTAATAGAACGGGAGTGTTCAATCGTGCCCGACAGACTTTACTCTCACGACTCCTCGTACAGAGTTGCCTCGGAATCGACAAGAGAATTTCGTTATAAATATAGACGTCTCCGGGATTGGGAGGGAAAAAAGGGTTCTGTGACAAGCAAAGAGTTGCCGAGACTTCATGTTTTGTCTTTATATACGTATGTACATATATATTCACGTTTACATGTATATTCAGCGTGGCTCAACGAGATGCGGAGAAGCAAAAAACTCGAGCGTCTTTCACTAATGCCCATAGATGAAAGTCACTTGTTCGGTGAAGATATAATACATAGACGATATACTCTGTTGTTACTTTACTATTCTACGTATGTATACACAAACTACAAACACACATATATATCGTTTGTTTAGTAACGATGGAGATGGAGAGAGAGAGAGAGAGGGATGTTTAAAAAAATGTTCCTCTCAGTGTCTACCGTACATTCTTCGTCTACGAGAAATAGAGAGACAGTACTACACTGTACATATACTTATAGTTTCGATCCTCGATAGTGATTGATGATGATTAGCCGGCGATTTGCCGATAAGGCAATGTAACAGCGCGCGCGCGCGCGAG
This sequence comes from Rhimphoctona megacephalus, assembly GCA_963989365.1. NCBI lineage: Eukaryota > Metazoa > Arthropoda > Insecta > Hymenoptera > Ichneumonidae > Rhimphoctona > Rhimphoctona megacephalus. The sequence continues at coordinate 57,649,775 of OZ022414.1, forward strand.
CAATATATACGGACAGGACTCTAAGAGGAAGGCCTCGATCGTGTAGCAACTATATGCTGTACGAGAACGATATAATATTATTATATTATTACGAGGATATTCAGCTTTAGGCTTCATTGTATACACATAATGTTTATCGTACAAAAATTACTGTATAACGACAAAGGGAATGACCCGAACAGAAATGATTTAAGAAATCAAGATCGCGGTATAATTGCAATCGCACGATATTTTCATACGGATTTTCTGATCCTTCAATGAGCTCTCGATTAATAAAACGGGGCAGTTATACAAGACATTAAAGAGTTTAAAAGAATTACGATTTCATAGTTTGTGATGTTTTGCGTCAGGAAAAAATGCCCTCCTGGTTATCATCTACGAGACAAGCTTGAAAAGGCTTTTTTTATTCGAAAAACTTGCTAGGAATTTTTTTATCTCTCTGTTCGAGAGTTCATCACTGATTTTGGAAGCGAGCATGTGAATGACCACACGCTTCAATCTCTCGGAAGATTTCTCTTATACCTTTTATCCCTTTTATTCGCGAATATACGTCTCTCGCGATGTTGCTCTGTGGTGGTCTTCGGCGTTGAGCGAATGGCCGTTCGGAGTGTCTAGTTAGTAGCGTGATTCAGTTGTGTGGCCACCGCGGGCGCTTACACGATCTCTCGCCTCTCAACCCGTAAGAACGAAGAGCACATATTGAATAGGCCGCGAACAGGACTCTCTTTCACTCTCACGGGAAAGAGGAGCAAGCGGCGTACGTCGATCGACGATTAGACCAGCAGCTTGTTCTTTCCGATCGCAGCTAAATATCTCAAGGCGCATATATGTTCTTCTTTGTGTATACATATATACATAACTATATCTATTATGTGTCCGACGGATTTCAGTACATCCTGGTCTCGCTGTCAAGGGGGTAAAGAACCTTAAGAATGAGCGTGCTGTACGGTGTATGGCCGATCCTTCGCTGCTTCCAATTCCCACCGTAGTACGAAGCCTTCGAATTTTACCTCAATAGCAAATGCATATAGAAATAAGAGCTACTTCCAATGGCTATAAAAAATCTATCATCCTATGAAAATCTATGTTTTAATCTTTTGAAATCATGAACTTTATTATTTTCACGAATACGAATACTTTGATGGATATTTATTCCGTTGCTAACATGTTTGAACACTTTTTCGACTCGCTGTTCGCGCGTCAGTCTTTTCAATTTGTATTTATTTTTTCATACAATCTATTAATTGTATGATCGATTTCAATATGCCTTAAGAATATTGCTCACTTTCTCGGGATAAAAAGAAAAAGAAGGTACGCTGTGATTAATAACGTACTAATAATTGAAAAAGTCTTTCTCAACGTGGGTTGAGAAAGGGTTTTTCTTTTGTTAAAACGAATTATAGATTGTGTAATAAAAGATAAATTAATAATGCAAAACAGCCTTCGATTAAACGCGCTTGTAGCTCGAAGCTTCTTCCAACAAAAAAGATGAATCTTTTAATTGAAAATTTCGTAATTATATTTTCGAAAGGCATTTTAGTGTTTCCCCAATGGGATGAAAAAGTAACTTGCGTTAGAAAAAGTAAATATGTTGAGGCAAGCTGTCGATCGTGTTTATATATATATGAGGAGTGGAGCACGCCCCATATAATTGCAAAATTATCTAAGAAAAAAATGTATATATATATATATATGGCATGTAAGGTATTATAAAAGAACGGGTGCGCTCTCGATATCGTTCTCTCTCATATACCAGGTATGTGGACAGTTTCATTAAAATTTATTTATGAATAGTTGGCAAGGGCTCGGCAGTGTGCACCTCGCCTAGAAGCTGCCTTGTTCCATCTCTTTCTCGTGTCATTGTCGCGTTGTTGTTGCTCCTGCCGCTTTACTTTTGCGTGTGTGTCGCGAAAGAGCCCGAGGTGTGTCATTGTCGCGTATAACCGCGCGCGTGTATATACGTAATTTGCTCCACTTATTTTTTTCTGCTTCCATTCAGCGGTAAACGATATTACAGCGTTCAGATTCGTTCAGGCGCTTTACTTTCCCATTCTCCGCGACTTTATAGTCCGGTACTTGTATATCGACTGAAATTTCCACCGCGAGCTTGGGTGAGAAATGTAATACCAGTTATTGAGGGAAAAAAAAAATGACAAAATTACTATTGCCACCTCGTTACAATATATCAAATCTACAATTAATCAATCGACGGCTCGACTTGTTTTTTATAATTCGAATCAATTTTTTTTTTCAACACTCAATCGTTCTTGATTATTTACAGTGAAGAAACATTCTCACAAATACATTTGGGATTGTTTCATTCATGCAAAATATTTGTATTCAAGTTTCGATCTCGCGCTTTTTTCAGTCACTTCGTCAGTGACGTACACGTCGATTACTCTCATGCAATATATTGCGAGGACATCGCGCTGTCATTAATACATCAGTCGGTGAGGCGCCTGTCGAATACCATAAACTGTACCGAGGAAATCGAGATTGACGCGCGAACAGTGTGCGATGTGATGTCCGCACACACATACATGCACAATTCGCTTCTCAAAGATACCTACGACCAATTTGCATGATTTACACGACTGTAAAAGCAGAGTGTGTGAATATTCAAATCTGCACTACATGAGATATTTTACATTAGACCGAACTAATTTGATGCAAAATATAAAATTTATTTACTTGTCTTAAAAAAATGGATTCTACAACGAAAGTCCATTACCTATGCCTGACCCAATAATGGGATTACTACTGCCTTCTGCTTTTTTCCTCTTTTCGAAAGTACGCGACTTCTACCTGCACCAAATTCGTTAAAAAAACATGCATAATTAGTTTACATACCTAGGCGATTTGACGAAAATTTATGTACACGCATTTCCCATTATAGACGATATAATCTGTAACAACAGATATAACGACGTGAGATTACTAATAGCGTTACCTTATTTGATCGAGATCTATCAGCCACCTCATTACGAATAACGCTAAAATATAACTATATTGAAAATGGAGTACAGTTATAATTCCAAAGGATGTGAGATCATAAAGTCTCTGTGTGGATTCTCCGATATGCCAAAGGCTAATTTATCGGAAGTCAATAGTCCATAATTCATCGTCTGCCTTTATTGTAGATCTGGATGTGTAGGTGAGAGAGAAATAGAGAGCGAGAGATAGTGTGTGTATTTTCAGTGTGTGTCGTTGTCGGGACGTTATTCCAAAGTATATATCACATTAGCTCGTACGTTTGGGTACGTCGACTTAAGAGTTCTCCGCGTTCAGTGCGTAGGATGTACTGTGTAATAAGTATTAGACCCAGTCTTACATTTGATGCCTATATCTACTAACGGTACATAATTTTCTTGTGCCGAGAATAACAAAGTGGTTTTTATACTTTGTGTTAACTATGTTATAATTTCATTCTAATATCAATCTTTTTGATTGCTCTGTCCTACCGTAATAATTTGTAGAGCTCGATACACAAGTAAAAAGATTTTTTTTTCTTAATATTAAGAGAAAAATGTATAATTTCGAAATTGCCTGTAACATTTTCTATGTAACACGAGTAAAATATCACCGTTTTGACTGTTTGCTGTTCTAAACATTGTTCCACTTTTGTCAAGAACATACGTATGCACCCATTCGACAGAGAAAAAGAGAGAGAGAGAAAGAGAGAGAGAGAGAGAGAGAGAGAGAGAGAGAGAGAGAGAGAGAGAGAGAAGGGCGGGAACAGGGGATAAATAGAGTTCCGATATGGTCAAGAGTACGGCCGTGAGAGTGATGTAATCGCATACTTGCGATCCATTAATGGTCATAATTAGCATTAAATATGTTATATTATAGCTCGTGTCAGACTAACTATGTGTACATAAGAATATTGTACAATCTACGCACCAGGTGTCTGTTTATCGGGGACAGCATTAAACTTGTGTCTTTACGTACATGTTATGTTTATGTAAAAAAATATTTTTAGCTTTCGTGCTGTTCCGAGGTTGCGAGTACATACAACTCAATTGTCTTACATTTCTATGGATTTTCTGCTATATATAGGTGGCAAGAAATATAAATAATAGTCACAGTAACTATTATAGTTGTTAAATGATTATGGTAAAAACGATAATTCCTTAAGAACTTGATTATCACCAAAAGCAATAAATAAAATCTTTTTCTTTTGCTGTAGCAGATACAACTCGAAGAAGGAAAGGCTTCCATAAAAAAAATGTTTCAACGATTGTTGATAATATAAATAATAGCACTATTAGTGATAATTACGATGATAATAATGATAAGAATAATTTTTCGAGCTGAGACATTTATTAGAGAGCGCTGTCATGTACAAAGTGTATACGTATCGGTAAGTACGTCTTCATAAACGCCTTCGCGATGAAACGCTTCTTCTTCGCTCATAGTTGCGGACACGTCAGTTCCTTGCTACTGCTATCATCATCGCGTATAGCCGGCAGCCAGTGAAGGCATATAAGTGCGAGTATAACTATAAACTGTTGTGGCTCTTGCATTCAACGAACTAGTATCTTGAAACCCACCACCGTGTATCATGCAGAGGAAGAAAGAAAAAGAAAAAGAGAAAGAAAAAGAGAGAGAGAGAGAGAGAGAGAGAGAGAGAGAGAGAGAGAGAGAGAGAGAGAGAGAGAGAGAGAGAGAGAGAGAGAGAGAGAGAGAGAGAGAGAGAGAGAGAGAGAGAGCGTATGCTCCCTCTATCTCTCACCCTCAGATGAGAGCGTTCCGCCTCAGCAAAGAGAGATATGATCTTGCCCATATTCCCTCACTTCAACCCTTTGCCGTCCGTCTGCATCACAGGCGCACATCTTCAAGCGTGTTTGTTTGTGTGTGTGTGTGTATATTTCTGTGCCAGATTTTCTCTGTCTACTTTGCAGTGGCTAGCGCCAAGCTTCTGCAGTTTATGTACTTGAACCGGACAAGAAAGTGAGAGAACTGCATCACGTTTGCACCTTCCTCGTCGAGAGATCCCCGAGGCTTTTCAGCGCGAGAGAAATTACTGCGGAAGCTTCATCTTCGTTGCCACAATGTTTCATTTCTTTCTGTCTTTCCTTTTTTCTCTTTTCTTCTCTTTTATATATAAATACATGGGGTTTGCAGAGCCAATTCAGTTATACTGTTTGGTAAAATAAAAATCAGAAATGATGTAAAAAGCTACCCTAGCTCAATAAATCTTTGATGTTAGTTAAATCCTAAATGTTTAGATCACAACATTTTTTCAAATCATTATTTCGTTATGGATATCTGATTTTACATACAGAGTTTCGTACTTCACACACAGGTTTTGACCTCGACCTCTTACTACTTCCTGCCGATATGCCAAATCTATATATAAGAAATATAAATAAAATTGGCTATAACAGTTTCTAGGGATCTTCCACATCCACAAAGACTCGCGAAATCGGAGCTCCGTCGACACGATCTTCGATACGACGATGAGACTCGGAAAAAGCGAAACAGAGAAACGAAAAGAGGGGTAGATAGTTAGTTGATGATCAGCGCTAGGAGATTATACCCGTTTCACACGGACGCCTGGGCGTGTCCGACCGTTTAGCAAACTCGTGCTTTGATGCAGACTGAGTAACTATTACACTATACCATCACATGTATGTATATATTGAAGCGATCATCTTTTTACGATCTCTTCGTAAGGTAACGTAACGTAATCGGAAATAACGAGAGCGAGACACGCCCGATATGTTCATCAATGATACCGGAGGGTAAAAGAGGAATTAAGAGGATACGAGAAAACCTTTACAAAAAGGCTGACCGTCTCGATCGAGCATTTATTTTAGCAGTGCTTTAACGATTGTTGTTGCTCATGAATTATTTCTGCAACAAATTCAAAAAGTATCGTGAACGACTTTTTATTTCTCTACGAAAACCTTTGTAAGTAATAAATATTAGTTCGCTAACTAGACTATTAGTGAATTTCTCAAGCAACAGTAGTTTAGCGAGTTTATCTTACTAATTCCCTTATTAGGGTGACATGATAGGAAAATACACGGTACGAAGAAGCGGTGCGAATTGGATAAGAGTAAAATTGATGCCTTCCCTTTAGTATCCTATATATCTTGTCTTGGGGAGAGTTTCTCGCGTACGCGAGCACTGTCTTGAGGGTGCTATATATATACACAGGCACACAAATATAGATATATGTATATCTTGATGATGGTGGTGGTGGTGATACTCGAGAGGATCGATGCGCCACGAATACCCGGGGCTAACAGCAGCAACTATACACAGCAAAAGCATCTCTCGCCGGCAGCGTGCCCATCGACTCGAGAAATAACGGTCAAGATCTCGACCATATAGTCGTTTCATTTCTCTCTCTCTCTCTTACTCTTGGTCTATTGCTAGTGATGTAGCGCATAGAGTTCGCCGGTCGTGGGGTTCAGGTTCGATTCCCCGATACTGACAAACATATTGCCTTATACCGGGGCAGAACAAATGGCAATATATATTCCGGAGTTGTGCGGCGCGCGGTCTCATCTTTCCCTCTCCCCTTTTCCTCCTCTTTACCCTCTTTGCCTCTTTCTCACTCTTTTGCTCTCTGTGAGCTCGAGGGCTCTTATAGTCGCGCTCTCCTCGATCCTTCCCGCGAGTGGTGGCTTCAAGGATCTTCCCGGTGGGTAAGGATCTTGCCAGGTTCCCATGGGGCCAACACAGCAAACCAACAGAGCGAGATATACACTAACTCTCTGTTATATAGCTCGCGGGGTTAGACACACGGGAAAGATTTCTCGGATGTGTTTGTGGATCTTAGACGTATCTTTCCCTCTCTTTCTCTCTCCTCGCACTCTCTGTCTCTCTCTCTCTTTCTCTCGCGCGAATTAAAGGCCTAGGACCAACGAAGGAGAGAGCTTCTCTTGTGTTTGCTCGAGAGCACCACCAAGAGCGCAAGAGGAAAACCCCCATTGCGGAGTTGCAAAAGTTGGCTACTCTCAGCCGTAGAGCAGCTCTCCCACGCGGTTGTACTAGACGCCGACGCCGCCGGTTCCGGCACTACGAGTTTGCCTTCTGCTGCTACTTCTACTCCTGTTCCCGGCAAATCAACGTCCCTTCTCTCGCGAGAAACCGTGCCGCCGCCGTCCCAGCCGCATATGTATTCCGAGAGAATCCTCTCTTCGTCCCTCTTTCTCACTGTGCCGGTACGGCCGTGTCTCTCCTCCGCAATTACCGTAATACATCGTCGCGCCGACATTACCAAGCAAAATCGACCCTCGAGGCTCGAAATACTTATATATACAAAGTTGTATATATATCATGAGACCTCTTGGAGAGCTGGGTCGATGATTCGGCTATATAGTAAGTACGAAAAATTATGACTGACTGTGACTGATTATCATATATTCATTATAATTTGTATCTTTTCCAACAATTATTATATTTTTGTGAATCTTATCTTGCATATTTTGCAAGATGACTTTTTACGATACTTATTTAAGAGACAATTATAAAGATGATTTGTTATTCTCCTATAAAAATGTCAATACATAAGAAATTCATCGAAATTCGATTTTTATATTATTTTCTCGCAGCGCAAAGTGAAGTGAAATTCATTTCAATCAGAAATCCAACTGGAAGTTTATGATCACTTCATTGGTAAACTGTCCAAGTAAATCATTTGCGATTTAAATGATCGTTTTTTTAAATCGAATAAATCCATTTATCTCGACCTACAAACTTTATTTCATTCGGCAAGCGATACTTGCCAAGCATTTCGAGGGTTAATAACCCCAGTAACTGATACCGAATCTGCAGCTCCAATTAACATCAAAGGGGCCTGAATTACAACTCTTCCAGACTGTTCTGTACTGCACGTGCGCGCATACAAACATGTATATACGTCTCAATACATATATATATACATATTGAGTGTGAGAAATGCGTTTGCAATTCCACCAAGATGCTATTAAGACTGTCCCAAGGTGAACTGGCTGTACGCTGGTACACTCAATTATACTGGGCTTCTCTCGAGATAAGGTAGCCGATAGGGCGCGGGTACTCTCTCGTCGCGATATATACCACCATCACCGTGAACCGTCACCAGCACCGCGGTGCGCGTCATCTGCATCGTTCTTCGATCGGCCTCACTATCTCTCTTTTCGTTCTTGTCCGTTACGCAAAGATTTTTCCACCCTTTCTGCTACTAGATTAATTCTTTCAGTTCATAAATCGTCCAGGGATTTGATCCATCAACAAGCCAACAGGAAATTATAGCGTTGTGTAAAAGGATCGAAGATTATCAAAAGCAAACTTACATAAATAGAGAAAAAGTACCTAAAATGATATCCCGAAGAAGGCATTCAATTTTACATTATAAATGAAAAAAAATCAGTTAACTTAGAGTCATTTTCATTAGTGAATCTATGTAGTTTTCATTCGTTAACAAGTTTATTAATTAAGGGGCCAGTCCACTTTGAAAATTTCAAAATATCGATTTTTTTACTGTTTTCGAAAGTACATACATTCAGAAGTATCGTGTCAAAATTTTATGAAAATCCGAGCTCTCTAAGTATTTTATTTTTTTACCTGAATGTCAGGACCTCATTTCGTCTACCTGAGCGTATAAACTTCAAACGCGTTTTTCTCGAAACAACATTTTCAAAATCTAGCTCCATCGTATCTCTAAAACTAATAAACCAATTCTCTTCAAATTTGAACCACATATTGTAAACATGATTCGCAACAAGATGACCCTCGATGGTTTTAAAATTTTGATTTTTACTCTTTTTTTTGTGAAAAACTGCGAAAAAAACGCGTTTTTTTACTTTTTTCGTTTTTCATCTGCCATTTTTTTATTTTTTGATAAAACTTTATATCCGAGGGTCATTTTGTAGCTGGTGTCATACTGAATCTAATGGACTTTGATTTTTTTGTTTGAGACAAGCCGTTGCCGAGTTGTGATAGAGCTACCTAGCCCACCTATTTTTGAGGCGTTACGTTAAACTATAGTTTTTGTACTTAAAAATGAATAAAAATGAATTAAATTTTTTTTTAAATGTATTTCAAGACTTTATTTATCAAGCCCAACAACTTTTATATTCATATCTTTTATAAAATCCTCAAAAAAAAATCGCGAAAATAGCCTTTTTTCGTGGCTCCAAACTGTACTGGCCCCTTAAGAAGAATTGTCAAAAAAATGACTACTCTAAGATTAACGTAAATTTAAATTCAAAATTTATTGTTATTAATTCAATATTAACATGAACACTTCAAATAGTGTAACAAAAATGTCCTGTTTTATGTCAAAATGTATTTGCTTTATCTCAGCAGGAAAAAGAAAATGAAAATGCCTTAACATTTACGTTGTAGATCAATAATATGTAAGCCATTTGCTCCGAATATCCTTTCGAACGTTCTTGCCGGAAAACGAACTATTTTATTATCAAGCAGCAATCAAATATCCATCAAATTAACTTAGTTTAGGAACAAGAAGAAAAACAGCTGTACAAATGTGCTGTTATACGTTATCCACTCATTGTGAAAATTTTCCCCTACATATAGCACAAGACTTTGGCAAATAGATAGATCGAGGTAAGAGGGATATCGGAACTTGGCGAGTGATCATACTACGCGATGTAACGAAAAGAGATCTCTCATTTTCGACTCGTTGCACGTATAAAGAAGATACTAATCTCGGTTGTACGAGATCGGTATTGTTAATAGGAAAATCATTATGGCTGCGTGTGCGTTTTATAAGAATATATACGTATAGTAACATTTGATGTTGGAAGCGTTGAGCGTGTAAACAGGTTGTCCAGTTGGAAAACCGGTGGAACGCGCGCGCTCGAGGATTCGACGCGGTGTTTGCCCGAGAGGACATCAGTGAACCGCCATAAGCCAAGGCGCGGTGCAAGGTTTCTGATGCATTGCTAGTACACAAGACTCCGCTGTGTCACGAGAGAGAAAGAGAAAAGAAAAGAAAAATAGAGAGACAAAGATGCGCGGAGAATACGGATGCGGACCATGGAAGACACTAGCTCTTCTCCCGCGATGTTACAAGTCTGAAGAATTCTTTCGTTATTTCTTTGGATCTCTTTTTCATGCGGTGCGCTTACATGAAAGTGTTCAGGCTTCTTGATGTCTTGCCAGTTCAAAAAGATAGATAGAGAGGGTTCCCATATAGTCCCCTATGTGTGTTCGCATAATCATCCTCACGTTGAATAGGCTCCGCCTGGGGATCTTGTGAATTTTTCTTTGATCCACTTGAAAAAGCTATTGACAATATCTATCTCCACTTAACTCGACTCTCGGTAAAGGACTTTTATATATACGAAGGTATGTATCCGTATAGCCATATGAATGTGTGTAAAGATTATGACCGGTCCGTGTTGAAAATATATGTGACACGGTTGAGTTATACGCGAGGGGGATGAGACAAGAAGCACTTACCCAGAGGAGGACGAGCTGTGCGCTCGCGCGACAAGCCTTGAGATGTGCTTAGAACCGTTACACGCGCCAATAAAGAATGGAAACGATCTCGGGAACACTCACCTGTAACAGAAATGAAACATAGGATAAATTAATATACGAATAAAAATGAATCGTGACGTATCAAGTACAACGAAGACGGATAGATAAATCAAGACTCCAAATGATGTACTGACAAAATCAATTAAAAAACAATTAACCTCAAATCGTTGAATGACAGTAGACAAAGAGGTGAGAGGGATCGAGCGAGAGAAATATGAGGTCCGGGTGAAATACGTTCACTGCGCGGGAGCTTAATAAATATTAATAAAAGGGTGTTGTCATAACGAAAATAATGAATGCACACCATTCATCATTGGTTCTTCTGGCTCCTACCACTTTCAAATAGATCATCTCTCTCTTTCCCTTTCTTCCTCGATCGTTCGATCGCACTCGATGTTTCAAGCTTCAGGGCTTTCAACATTAAGTATGTAAAAGCAATCAAATATTCCATCGATTACCAGGTATAGATAAAAATTACATTATCTCGTGTTGTATACGATAATTGATCAGTTAATCGTATTAAAAGAAGAGAGAAGAGGGGAATTTATAAAAGGCCAAAGCTCTCGAATTTATACGTTGCAGAACCAGATATATACGATTCGACTTTCGACATACAGAAAACATACTTTTTCTTCTCCTACTCGATAAATCGATTCGAATGGTTAGCATTGAAGGGTAGAGAGCGCTTAAGCACACTTGTGTGCGTGGCATAGGTTATACTAGATCAGCTTATTGCTCTTCGGGGATGTTCAAGCGGATAGTATAGAACAAGAAAAAGAAGAAGAAGAATAAGGAGAATAAGAAAGAGAAGAAGACGAAGAGCGAGCCCTCCAACAGGCCGACCAATTCCGGTTCCCACGTTTACATTTCGTGCATGCGCAATGCTGCCGCTTTTACTGGTGGAGACGTTCTCAATGTACTATACGTATATTTATATATACATATACATATCAACAAGCACAGAAACACAGGGATAGAGAAGAGACTCAAGGAGGATAGTGTAGCTGTGCGGGTAGCTCGTTAACCGCATAACGGTAGGTCGCGTTGCAGCATTGCACGCTGGTGCATCTCTCGGTGGGCGCGAGAGATGCAACGTGGCGCGGCTCTCGCACACCGACGTACCTGCTGCTGTTGCTGCTGATGCTTTAGCGAAGGACTAGACGAACGAACGAGAGGAGAAGAAGAAAAAGCAACAAGGAACTGAGAAAAAGGACGGAAGAGTCCCGAAGTGGTAGAGTGAGAAGAGATCGACGAGAAGTCTTCATGTGCTTGCCAGTATCAGCCAAGACAGTCTCGAAGAGGGATTACACGAGAGGGGTCATATAGAGAAAAAGATCTCTCACGAAAGACAGAGAGAAAGAGAGAGAGGGACTCGGGACACCAGCAACAGGACCTTGACTTGTATATGGGGGTCGAAGGGAGGGATTATCTCACCGGACTAGTGAGAAAGACCCTAGGAAAGAGGAAGATAAAGACAGAGAAGGAGAGAGAGAGAGAGAGAGAGAGAGAGAGAGAGAGAGAGAGAGAGAGAGAGAGAGAGAGAGAGAGAGAGAGAGAGGGAGAGAGAGAGAGAGAGAGAGAGAGAGAGAGAGGGAGACAGGAACCGGAGTTAGAAATTGTTGGTACCTAGAGGGTTATATAGAAAAGATGGTATGACGGGAAGGATAAATAAATGAATAAAGTGAGCTATGTATCTTTGCTGTAGAGGCAAGAGAGGGTGGTATATTATATGAGGGAGGTGAAACAGCACATATATTAAGTACTGGTGCGTGAGAGACCAACCGTAAGAACGTTGTCTCATAGTTCTTTAACGCTTTATACGACATTATATCCTTCTCTCAAGCTACGCCCTCTCGCGGCCTCTTCCTTTGTATTTTTTTCCATGGCTATTTTTACGACCATTACGAGAGAGATGTTCAAACGACTGGAGGTGTCCGAGCAAAAAGAGACGTGTTTAAAGCCGATATCGTTGATCGAATGGGGTGGGTGTACACGAATCGTTAGTCGTGTCTTTCTCTTTTTTTGAGCCTTCTGAATTTATCATACATAGCAAGTACAAACATATACACCTATGCTAATGTATGGTGATGGTGATGCTCACGACACGAATGGGCCCAGAACTCGAGAGATGCTGCGTGAGAGAATTTAGCTTTATTCAACTATCGGCGAGCAACGTGCTCTCTCTCGCAATGTGCTCGAGTTATATGCGACAGATTTATCTAGGATCGGTATACGAGAGGAGGGTGTGCTTGGTCTCAAGGATCGCGTCCAATGGATGCGGCCCTATGTTAATTACTCGTGTATAAGATCCTATGCGTGTGTACTCTCAGTAATTCATTATGTTTAATAAATTGATCTGGCAGTCAAGAATGAGCAAGAGAGAAGAAAAGAGGAGAGGGAGATCTGACTCTTCTTCGTTCTCACGAAGGGCTATGCAACGACATTTATATAAAACTGTACTTATATAAGTGTATAAGCAATTTCAAATGTAAATAAAGAGAGCGTGTCTATTGGTACACTCAAAACTTCAACAAATTTTTTTTCCCTGATTTCAAGTGTAATCAGAATTTTTATTAACCCAGCGATCTTCAATAGTACATTTTCGAACGAAATAAATAATAGAATACCAATTTTTGGATATAATTTGGTTCTCCACAAACTTGCAGTAATGAAGTTTCATTTTTGCATGTATTACACCCTCTGTCTGAGAATCGCGGAAAATCGCAAACGTGCCGAAGTCTCAGAAGCGAGTCTTAACCCCCTTCGTAATCTGTATCCAGCTGAGGTCTAATGAAGCTTCTTCTATTCGTTCTCTTGGACACGTATTACGCCCTGTCTGTACATGGAATGAATCTGAGGGATTTCTATAATAGTACACGCGGTGGCACCCTTTTGAATCTCTGTACTTTGACCAGAGATAATGAAGTTTTGGCTCCAAACGTATTATTTTCATAAGAGTGTTTCTACAGTATAAATATTGTAATGTAGGAGCTGTTCGTATATACATACACATTTTAACTACAGGCATACATACGTATGTGTATATTTGATGAACCGCGAAGGTGAAGTCATTTCTGTACTGCTGGGACTCGTAACAAGTCTACCTGAAGAAAGCGTTTTTCGCATCCCTCTCAAACGTCTCAATGTCTAAGCTTCTATATATCCTCTTCGTCTCTCGTGTCTGTCCGATGGGTATAATGAATCTTGGCCTTGAATGAATGCATTTCCTTGAGAGTTTACTAATTAACGCCGTCAGCGCCATCACCTCACGTACATATTACGTGTTGTATGTGTGCATGTATATATGGCTTTGTGGAGTGAATGCTATGTGCTCTCGCACAAGAAATATCCTCCGGTTGTTAAACCTCCACGAGCGACTTCACCTCGAGGCGCTTTTCCGCTGTGTCTTACAAAGGGAGAGATCCGCAGTGAATTCTCTCATTCAGTTGCACTTGCATTTTCGCTGCTCTGGTTTTACATTCGCTCGCGGCTCGTAACCGCGCGTCCATTGTTGTAAATTCAACGAGCCGAAAAACAAACTTACCCACGAGTAACGTACCGTCTCGGGGAATAACGGTTAGCACTTTTCTGCATGACTATTGTGAACGCTCAACACATCGTCTAACCTTTCGATTGTTGCGAGAAAAGAGTGCATTTTAAATGCGCATTTATTAAAAAGTGTCTGTTTCTCAGGTTAGGGGGAAAAAACTGTATTCTCGTTGAAATCGCGTGAATTAAATGAGCAACTCGCTGCCGCAACATGACCTTGTGGTATTGTTATAAGTTAGTTTGCATTTGCGAATGTTCATTTTTATTTGGTTGCTAAGAAAAACAAATAAAAAAGGATCAGTTCGATGTCCGTTTTGATTGTGTTTTTAACATGGCTGACTTCAAGTTGATCGCGGAACGTTCGTGTTTCCTGATTCTATTTCTCGTTGCATAAATTAGTGGAGACACAAGAGGGATAAATTAAGAATCGTTGAGCTCAGGTGTGTCGTCTCTCATCACTCAGTGGATATAAGGGCCATGCAAATTTCTACGGGTAATCATAGCTGCCACTCTGTCGCAATAAATGTTCTTTCCCTGTAGCATCCGAGCTTTTATGTACATTCATCAGCGCCCAAGTCTTTTACGCTCTGGCTCCGTTGATTGTAATAAAAATCAGCGGATCGCCATCAATCATGCAGAATTAGAGAAAACGGCAAACGTTCTATAGCGCAGTACTCGCTCTATTGCTCAGTTTCTTCGTCCCTCGTGAGAGATATGTCCGTTCGCACGAAAGTCTGGTGCGCCGGCCAACACGGCGACGTCTCTCCGCGTCGTGACTCGCGGAGTGACTTCCCTCCTCTCCTCCCGCTCCCCCTTCCCCATCCTGGAGAACCGATGAGATTTTCTCGTTATCCGCGAGCCCATGGACCCCTCAGCGAGTCTATCAGCGACTCTCGCGTTCTCTTCTCCCTTCCCCACACTCGGCCATCATCTCATTTCTCTTTCCGTCTCTTTCTCTCTCTCCGCTCACTTGGCTTGTATGCTCCAACTTGTATTCACTTCTTCCGGACGAAACGCCTTAATCTCTTTTCAATCCCATTAGGATACTTCGCGCTGCGCTGACGCGAGAATACACAGAGAGAAAGAGAGTGAAGACTCTGTCGCTTCGTTAAAATTGACTGACGTTGCGGAGGATTGAGCGAGCGAGAGTTTTTTTTCCATTCAATCTCTCTTCACCAAACGTACGTTTGTAATATACTCTCAGTTATACTATGTATAATTCTCATAAATTTTCATCGTTTTTAGCATCTTAGATAATCCACAAGCCTCGATACTATCTGCAGCGATGAATTATATAAATAACATTAAATAATAAATAAAATACAATCATCTTGGACAGAATTGTGTTAACAGAAGCTTTTAATGTTTCATGTAGATACACGGATAGTATTGCGTGGTTAGCAGGTACTTGGAGATTTGTGATCGTGGGAATATACCACTCGACTGTCTGCCCTCAGGAGACTGGTACAAACGGCCTCATATAAAAACCCTAATGATATCTGATTGCTCCCTATTCACGATGATACTTATGTGCTTGTGTTGCGCGCCTGCTTGCTTCTTTATATATTTAGATCAAAATATGTATATACACGTAACGTCAGACGGACTCTTTGCGTTATACGCTTGGGGCAGATTAGTAACTCGCTAGCGCGAGAGCAATATGCTCCCCAAGGGACTAGTAATAATATTGTATATATTTCCCGTGAGCATCACATTGACGGAAAACTCGATTAGTCCCATTTGTTCGAGAGTCTTGCACAACTTTTATCGTTATTCTTTTTTCAATGATTAAAAAGCAATTCATTAACGAAAGGCCGGGGCTGTGTCAACAGCGAGCTAGAGTTTTATTTCGAGGTATCGAACGACTTATTTGATTTTTATGATTTTTCAGTCAAGGTCCTTCTATGTTTAGTAATAATGAACCAGCTAACAAACGTGTAATTCGATGAACCACTTTACCGGTCATTTCTAGCCCACACAAACTCTTTCACTCTCTCGAGTCGGCAATGATTGATTGTCTGCTTTTACTAAGCGTTTCGTTCTTCCAGACCCACCTTCGCCTAAATTTTCAATTAAATATATTGTTGATTTCAGTAAATAATAGTGATCGAACCATTAAATTCCGTAGTTGGTTTATTTATTCGTCATACTAATAGTTTCGACGCGAATTACATGAAGATTATTCATTTTCCGTTGCTTTTATACTTCGAGTTGAAAATTCGTGACGCAAAGTTGCTGCAATGCGAGCGATGAAAAATGTTTAAGAGACCGTACTCAACGAGACGCTCGAGGCAAGCTTCCGTCGACGTCGTGCTTGGGCACGAGACTATGGTCCCTCTGATTTTGTAAAGCTACGTATAACAAAAGACCCTGGTACATTTCGTGCTGTGGGAAGGACCTTGCCGAGCTCATTCCCAGCTTGTGCCGCCTCGTTTGGTCCCAGTGGATTGGCATATAACGCAACGTTCTTACTCTCTAGATTTTTCTAATCGAGCAAAATTGTCTTCGGACGCGAACAACGTGATTATGGGTCCCAACAACCAGGACGTGCGAGATATCACCAACAAACCGAAAGATTAATCGTTTTAAATTATTGACAATCACAGACAATGGAACGTTAATGTGAAATGAAATATTGTTTCCATGACTTTGGCGCTTTGTAATATTCGTGAAAAAAATAGTATTGATTATTAACATCCAAATCATATGAATCGATATATTGTGTAGGGGTTTCCATTGACGGAAGGAGAAAGAAAGAAAGACGAGAGACATGAGACATATTACGTGCGTACAACTCGATTGATAGATCACAGATCGAACAAGATTCCTCGTCAAGATAGTCGCGCTAGTAGATCGTGTATATTTGATACGGTAGGTATATTTGCAAATTAGATCATCTTAAGATCGAAGCGGACGTCAAACACCGAAGCCTCTGATTGCATTGGACACTAGATGTATTTGTAGGTCGTTTGAAGTTTGATCAGAAGGTTTCATTAAAGCGAGTCTGATTAACAATTACTATACTTTTTTATTACTTAAAATTTTTTAATTCGCGATAATAGATGTATCAGAACGTATGCTTCCTTCTTGTAATGAAAAATCGTACAGTTTACTAATCAGCTCGAAATGTTAATACTGCTCAATTTGACGTCAATCTTTCGCTCCATGTGTTGATACCTCCATAGAATTATGATGAGCATGATTCAATGTCAGTTCAGCGTAAAATCTTTCGTTCGCGAACCCTGTGTACGTCTTTTTGCGATTAAGCTATTTGTTTAGCGCGATCCTGTAACAGGATACAGCATTCTTCTCGTCATTGCGAGTCTTCACTCCGAGGCGACCGCATTTAACGTTAATGACGTGTTTTTAACGACGTGTAAGAGATTACAGGAACACTGAAATGTGTTGTGATCTCACTCGTGCGATGTATGTATATATGGGCACAAGATCAATATAACCGTGTCTCGTGATGTGAGATGGGCGGTTCTTGATGTTTGCTGGATTCCTATACGTAGACACGCCAATGGATCATCGTTTCCCACGGACCCTAAGTTATCTCCAGTTCTTACAGCTCACGATCTCTCAATCTATACTATGATAAATTCCTTTCTTTAAGCTTGCTAATAATAGCGCACTCTCAATCACAGCAAGGAAAATCAGCAAAGAGTTTTTCCTCAAATATATCTTTTTTCGATCCGAGCCTCAAAATCGAGACAAAGTATTGATTCGGAGTGCTACACAATAATTTATATTTTAGTTATACTGAGGGAGAGACAACTAAAAAAATCTTATATATTCATTGCGATACACACCCTCTGACAATCGTGTTATCGGAAAATATCATCGACCACGTCTACCGGCGATAAATAACGTCGATGTTAATTATCAGGAATTATTACACTCTCAGCATACCGGCGTAAAGGATTGCCGACACCGGGGAGTATATTATCTCGTCTGGGATATCTCGATGTGATAAGAGGGGATGGAGGTAAAAAAAAAAAAATCTTTTATTCTGTGGATAGATGAATGAATTATTACTTTTCAGAGTCTCTCTCCGTCGAGGATGATAATTGTACTAGGGTGATTGGTGATTTTATTTGGAAGTCGTTTTGACATCGGATGCTTTACATTGATTATCGAAAGAATTCTTATCGCATATTCTCAGAAATAGAAATACGACAGTAATATAATTTCAAGCGTACGTTCATTGGTTTAAATTTTTATGAGATGTTCTCGTGAAGCAAGCTGCAGAATTGCACATACACACGTGACGTCTCTGTATAGATATGGTTAAATATATGAGCGAAGTTTGGAGGGAGGGGAGATATCCAGAAGAACGGGATTGGCTAGCGCGGAGGAGTTACGGCTAGTAAGAGAGGCGCGAGCGAGAATCTCGAGGAGCTCTCTCGACACGGGCGACTTTTCCGAACGTTGAGCGTGATCCAGCAACGTCTCAGCGTCGGATGGCCCCTTCTCCTAGGAGGAGCCTAAGTACGAGTTAAGTAGGTCATCCTATACCATATCTTGCTCGACGTGGTCTCTGCGCTCGGTTGAGTCTGTGAGCTCAGGCTGTGAGCCCGCAAACGTCTACCTTCATCTTGCATCCACAGTAAATAGAAGTTAGCGGTGGGTTGTTTCAGCTAGGACTTAGCGTACTATATACAATCACACACATACATTTAACTAGCGGTAAATAGCGTTCTCCTTTCATATCCCCTGCCTCCGCATACAAGTGGGGGTGGAACCGAGACTCCGGAGAGCAACGCCAGTTGAGCTTTCGGTCATCTTCCGATTGGCTGACTACCTCTCGGCATAAGACTTTATGAGATCCTCTTTTTTCTTTCACAATAACTTATCTGTATATACTTATGCGGCAAATGGTACATGCGATAAATTCATATAGTCGGTCGGAGGGAGGAACGCTAGGGCAGAGAATGGAGAAGATCATTACAGAAAATAGCCGCATTTCTGATACGAGCTCTATGCTCGAACCACAGTTTATTCAGCACACGCACACTCGCTCACAGACTGGGACATACGTATACCAAGCTTCAGTATTAGCACCCTGTAACTACCAGCATCAGATGAATATGTAATTTCGTCGACGAATTTATACTTAACGTTGTGAATCTCGCTCAGTTCACCGCCAATCAAACTCTCAATTAAGCCACTTCTGGCTCTCGCCTCTGATACCTCGCCAATCCGGTGGAAGCTCGATGAATTAACCTGTGCAGCTCACGCATATGTCACGTGAGATATTCGATCGTCGACGTGAACATGGAAAAGCATTTCAGATCTCTCCGTATAAATCGCTCGTTGAATACGCAAATTTCGGGATTTCTGTATAAATAGATCGACCGCATAATGGCTTCGCTCAATCATACCCCCCAAATCGATTTTCCATTCTTGAGGATTATTTATGTATCATGTCCGACCTCTCTCACCTTGAATATTTAGAGCATGAGTGACACATATACGTGTGTTTCCATCACAATCGTTTCTATGTGTATATATATATATGTATAAACAATCTGTTCCATTATAATCATGTTGAAAAAATTTTCGGCACGTATGGCAATTGCACTCACGCTATTTCACTCGTATTTACGTCCCGTGTTTCGGGACTATAATGTATGCTGTCAACGATGGAATATTGTAAATTGTTGTAAACGATCGTAGAATCACAAAAATATTAAATTTATTATTCTGCCGTTAAATTGCTCGTGATATTTATAGAATTGACGTGTGAGATGAAAAATAATTGAATGCTGGTAGAGAGTGCTGTTGGATAGGTTCTTAAAATTTTAACGTAACTCTACATGAAATGTATGCAGGCTTCGACCATTTTGAGAACAACAAGTTTCGCGTTTCAGTTTGAACACAAACTATATTTATATCTATACGTAGTGTCGAAAAGAAGAAACAGTTTGATAAATTGATCAGTATTCGAGAATACGTAACGAAGCAGCGGGAACCACGTTTTGTCGGAGCAGGCTAAAGTCTGCGTCGTGCTGGCTGCACCATAAATGTCAGACTATGCATGAAGTAGCATCGATTCATCGTGACGCGCACCTGTTCGTTTCCACCTTGCTGCGCCTTCTAATCTTTCTTTTTTTTTCTACTCTGGGCCTCTCTGTATCCCGACAATTTCAGAGCTCTCGAGGCTCCATAATTAATTACGCCATTCGCGATCGCGAGATTTGACAATTGATAAATCACTGTTGAATTTTCGCAATGCAGAGCGTTAAAACGTGCATATGTAAAGAACAGCAGGCTCAGCAATCGGAGGTCAGTGAAGTGAAAAAGAAAAAGTTCAGTCATAATAAAAATTTCGTTTCAGCTGAGGATTACCTGAGCGAGGGCACCTGTGTACGAAATAGCCCAGAGGCTATTTAACTCGATACTCGATCCGACTGCTATGTCAAGGGTCAAAAACGTTATTTGTTCATTTTCACCATCCCGAGTATATTAATGTGTTTTTTTTTTATTATTCCTCGAGTCTTAGAACTGAAAGCTGTTGCGGAAAATACGGTTTCGAAGACTTTACATTGATGTACGATGTGAGGCGCCATGAAAGCGTATATCCGCATTTTTATATAGATGCTCGTACATCCGAATCATAAAACAAACGTCGAGAGTTCCGTGCGTTAAAGATTAACGCGAAAAATATGACGACGTACGCGTCTGTTCTTAGTTATATGGTTTTCTATATGTATACAAATATATTTCTACAACATGTAGCAGAGATACCTCAGAGTATACTATATATACGTGTACTTATGAGAAGCAACTTTGAAAACGGGCTATGCACACAGGAACTATAAAACAAACCAGGCTCTCAGTCTTCTTTCTTCCTCGCTCGTGTCTCTCGGGGTCCTTGTGTACAAGATCAGATAGTAGCCAACGGTAACCGATACAGCCGAGCGCGAGAGAGGATCTTCCTCTTCAATTTTCACTCCACGCGAGTTGGCCCATCACGCGGTGTTCGAGCTGCTGGCTTATTTGCTGATGCGTTGCTTGAAATTTCGCCGGACTTGGCTCGCGCGCGGGGGCGCGAGAGACCGGTCGAGCGCGACTAATCGCGTTATCTCGAGTTAACCCCCATGACCGGCAAAGATCTTGCTTCGATAAGGTCGTCTCTCGTCCTCTCGCGATACGGCAAAACAGCAATGGCTTTACATCGTACCACCAGAAGCACACGCCTTTTCACGGATGTATAGATATATATATTTACATATACAGGAATGTAATATGTATATAGGAAGCCCAGTAACGGCTACAATGCAGCATTCTGCAGCGACAAAATGAAAAGAGGCAACGCAGTTAACGTCTCAGGAAAAGACCAATCGTTTTCGCTCTCTCTAAGAATATATTTTGAATGTAAAAGTCATAGACTGTTTTAAGATAACAGGATGGTTCTTTCCTAGTCATTGAAAACATGAGAAAAGTTTCATTCCGGCAGTATAAGAAATATTCTTTATCAAGAGGTAGCGGCTCGATAGTGGCTCGAGGCCAAGTATTTAAAAAAAAGCTAGCGCGAGCTCTGCCACACTCTTATATACTCGAATATGATTGAAGAATACTGAGAGTTATAGTGTATCGATTTTCGCATAACATTTCTGATGAGAATGCTACAATTTAATTTTTCGTAGTTTCCATATTATTTTGTATGTCGTTAGTTCAAAATCTGTTTCTAACATAAATAAGTAGGATAATTATTTCCAAATAAAGACGACCGTTAATTTACGAATGTATCGGATAGGTAAGTGAACTTTCCTTGAGAAATAATCATCTCAATCAAACGGAATTTCTGCAAATCTAATAAATCAAAAGTTCTCATCTGCATGTACACAAGACAAAAAAAGTGCGAGTCATTTAATTACGAGGCTTGCATTACCAGCCGTCATGAAGAGAGTCGGAATTCACGTGGGAATACACGAACAGGAATGATGAGAGCATAAGAGAAAAGAGGAAGAGAAACAGAGGCCAGAAGGAAAGAGAGAAAGAGAGAGAGAGAGAGAGAAAGAGAGAGAGAGAGAGAGAGAGAGAGAGAGAGAGACCGAGTAGTGTAATTCGCGTCGGCGAGCCAGCGGCACCGGAGGATATGAGTAAAACGAGAAGCCGGGGGTCATTACCGGGGGAACACCTAGCATGACTTATGGGTGTGTGGAACAGAGAGAAAAAGAGGAGGAAGAAGAAGGAGAGTGCCGGACCGGATCGGTCTTACTCTTTTCTTCTTATACTTGTCTCTCGGTGGGCAACGAGGGGAACGTGAGAAGGAAGGGAAGAAAGATGTGAAGAGATATAGCCGCTTCTCTTACTGAAGCTGGTAAGAAAATCGCTTATGACTCTCTCGGCTAAAAGAACAATCGACGAAGAACGTATATGCACAAACGCTCGAATGAGATTCTCCACATTGACTCACGCGGTGGATAATTTTTCGGTCCTTAAACACGGCCAACTTGAGTGAT
Source organism: Rhimphoctona megacephalus (assembly GCA_963989365.1). Taxonomy (NCBI): domain Eukaryota; kingdom Metazoa; phylum Arthropoda; class Insecta; order Hymenoptera; family Ichneumonidae; genus Rhimphoctona; species Rhimphoctona megacephalus. The sequence continues at coordinate 57,672,298 of OZ022414.1, forward strand.
ACATAATATATGTTTCCGATCATCATGAGGATGGATTCGTGAATTGTTAAAGCCGGCTAGCGTGGATGGCACGGCAAGAGCTACCTGTTTAAAAGTGTTCTTTTACCCTTAATAATCATTCATAAAATAACAGATGCAAGGCTCGTGGCTCTCGAAGAAAACGGAAGAGTCCTTTTTCGTCTCGAGGCCTCTTACAACCAAATTGAAAAATTACCGGTCTCTTCCAGCTTCTCTTCTTACATTGCTTCTCACACTGAACCAAATTATTTGTGAGTCTGTGCTCGCAAACTCTTCTGTCCATGTATATAGTATATTCCTATTTGTATATGTAAATATACATGCATCTCTCGTGGGCTTTTTCGGCCTCATTCATATTCCGGCGAGACCTCTTTTTACCCCCTTTTTCTTTCGTATCTCGTACACTTTTGCCGTTTCACAGCTTTCGCCGCTTATATCCGCCCTCTCTCGACACTGATTCCGAAACTAACGCCGGCTGCTCCTGCTCGCGATCTGTAAACGCGGGTGGGCGTGAAAAGAAAGACAAAAAAACGAAAGAACGATAGTTGAAGGGTTCACGAGTGAACGGGGGTCCACGGGCGGACGAGTTTGATAAATGGAACCGAAAGAACAACGGTTCTCCTTCTCTCTTTCTTCTTCCGGTGAGTTGTGATTTATGAGAGTATGCGCAAGTAGAGTATTATGTCTGTAATACTCTGTATATGGTACGTGAAAGAGAGAAGTTTATATATTTAACGCGGACATTTCGGCTACGAGAAAAAGAAAGTTTGGCAACGTTTTCGAGGCTGGACAAGAATGTAGTCGTCGATTTTTAACATTTTTGACAGATGGAATTGATTCTGCCAATTAGAGGGCAATTAATCTCACAGTGAACCAGTTTGAATTTTCTTTTATTTTATCTTCGTCCGATGTATTTACTTCCAGGTTTAGATATTACTGCAATATTTAATACAAGATAACCGTATAAGGTGTGTTATATATATATATATATATATATATATATATATATGTGTGTATGTCAGATTTTCTGGCTATTGGTTCCCAATTAATTCTGTCGCTAATGAGATACTCGTGAAACGGCGTCACGGAACAACGCGAAAGGACGAACGCGTCCGAGTGACACACCACTTGGTTGGGCTTCTCTAAGCATTACGCTAACCCGTTTAATGAGCAGCAGCAACATTTAGCTCTCTCGATCGTTTGAACCGAGCGCTCTCGAGGGATTGTATGTTTGCTCGTTGTAGAACGTCACCCTGTGCTTCGTAATCGCGAGAGGTACTTACACGCTATTAAATCGCAAGGAGACACCACCATTCACCGATAAATCATCGCTCCTCCTGTTACTTCGTAATATACATTTTGACTCGAGAGCATTGCGTGGCTTCTGAGATTAACGAGACTCTGACATGAATTAAATCGTTCCACCCTTTCGCATAGTATTCGTGAGAAAAGATTTATACGAATAAATTCTTGTCAAAATTGGAACCATAAAAATGTTCTGCAACAAAGTAATTGATTTAATACATTGTGTTAGGAATTGATCGATTTAGATAAATGTTACATTCTTCAATGTCTCGTATAGTAAGCTGGTATTTACAAACTATCTTCAGCATCATTTGAGAACCAAAAGCGAAGGTATTAATTTCGTAATTCACGGCTATGTTCTATTAGTGTTACTTTTTTCTTTTGGCTTCATATTTTAGAGATAATAGGCTATAGTTCGAGACGAGAAAGTAGCGACCACCCTGATGCATAATTTAAAGTTCCAACCTAGACCGAAGAAATAATTGAAAGAGAAAAAGGAAATAAAATCTGAACAGAAACGATTATCGGTCGAGGTGACTGTTGAAAAATTTCAAGGTGGAGAGGGCACGTCAGAATTTATTATCGCTTCAGAAATGAAAAGAAGAACCTCGCGGTACACTTATACATCGTGGCGTGCTACTATATGGCCGGCGGTGTAGAGGCGGGGCGCGTGCCGGAAGTCTCGGAGAAGCACAGCTTGAAAAATTACGGATGGGACGCGCGCCCTTCCCGAGACTCTCTCATCTCTCGCTATCACGATGTATATACGCGCGCGAAAAATTGTAGCAATGTATAACCGCCTGAAGTTTCAAGCTGTCGGCGAGAATGCAAGACGCGTCATTTTGTAATTTGGTGGTTGTCTCGAGATTCTCACTGAGCGAACGAATACGATCAACGTGAATTAAATAAAAAAAGGACTTTGATCTGAAATAAGTAGGGAGTGCTTGAGGGAACCTCGCAATCAAAGTCTGTGGGCTTCGCTCGAATAATCGAGATCGATCGACAATCAATTTACATTGTTTCTTGACTGTGTATATATGTATATATATCTTTGTATTGAAATTACAACAAAAGCAAGAGATAGAGAGAGAGAGAGAGAGGGAAAGAGACTCTTAATTATTCACCAGCCACTTCGAGGCTACCCCACAGATGATCGATAACTCTGAACTACAGACAGCCACCTCCTGTGTCAGATGTTACGTTTATTTTTTTCATTCTTTCATGATACTACCTTTCTTCGTCTTTCTGTCCTGAGCAGCGAGATACGGCGTAACGTGAATTTATGACAGGGGAGGCACACAACGAGAAAGTGCGAAAAGAAACTCTTTGCTGTTAGTAAATACAGGACAGAGGGCGTGTTCGAGAAGTAAAGGGTGCAACAGAATGAGCCTCATACAGGTATCCAGCTATATATATTTATGATTCGAGAAAAACAGTATGTACACATCGTCTACCAAATGTGGACAAGAAATTTGCAAGTATAACCCGTCTCCCGTCCGATATCCAAGATGAAGAATGGGAGAAAAAATTCTGCACATGATATATTGATGCACGCTCCGTGTGGAAAGCTCTGCATACCGCTATTACTCATCGCGTTATTAATCGGTTTGACTTTTTCGTAATTTTACCAGTCCGCGCCCCATAAATTCGTCGATTTATTGCGGAATAGGTAGCTTCGAGTTCTGCGTCCATAAACATAAATTTTTTTATATAAGAATACTTCCTAACAATCGTGATGCTCGACAAAGTAAACAATCAGAATCTATTTTATCTTTTCGTTGCCTGCAACAATTTTTAACGAAATTTGAGATCTTAATAAAAAAAATATTATAAAGTTGAAATCACTACATTGATATTTTTCATACTTTAACACATGAACAATCTCAATGAATATTTAATGATTAGCACCACCTCATGGCGATACAAAATGTATCCATGGGCCATAGAATTTTACATCGATTACACATCATAACTATCCACAACGTGCCTCGTTATCACCGTCGTTTGATTTATGGTTATCGGAGTTGTCAAATTTTTATAGCTTCATACCAGAATTTAGCTTTTACTATAATACTGAAGAATATTTTTATTCGTTTAAACTGACCACGGGCCATATCGCGCGAATATTCCGGCAAATAATTAATTTATATTTGATCGAACGAAACATGTACGATTTCCTTTTGATATTACATATGCATGCCTCGGGGTAAACGTCGTTTGATGGGTTTTCTTTAATGTCATAAAAATGGTATTTCCTCCTATAAAGAATATAAAAGTCTCGTACACTCTTACGCATAAAAAGCTAGGTGATTCTGTGCAGCACTGCGTGAGCGAAGGGTTCATAAATTTTGTATGTCTCCGGAGACGAAGTTAGAAAATGTTTGCACCTTATATATATACATATGGAGATGTATTTATACTGTATATATATTTAGACGCGACTGCGTTACGTCTTTAAAGGTTAAAATACGAATACTGGCGCATCCAGAGGGACACAATACGGTGATGGTACGAAAAGAGAAATGCAGAGAGGTAGAGGGGAGTTTGTTTTATATGCGGCGAGAGAGGCACTTTTCGTATATCGAGAACAGCCAAGGTAGAGAGGTTCGGGGACAAGAGGACGAGTGCGCGAACTCTCGACGCTTTATGATATTGCCTTACTCGCGGGACTGTTAACTCCTGACTTATCCAGAGATCCTCTTCTCTTGCACGAAGGATAAGACACACGGCGTACGCTGGCATAGCGGTTGACAGCGTGCGGTGTCATTAGAATTTTCATTGCCGCAATTACGGGTACGCGCACTGGGCACACGTGTAATTGGCCTCCCGTGGTGAGATTCCCCTGACGACGACGACGACCAGTCTCTCGAGAAAGGGAAAGAATTTTCTTCGGATGCGCGCGCTTGTATGTAGCTTTGAACGTATTTTCTTCGTGGTATCCCGCACGAGCCGTTTCCTCCTTCTCACTCACTTCTCTTTCACTCTCATTCTCTATCTCTATCTCTTTGATGATAGAAAAAAAAACGGAAGAAAGAAAAAGATGCAGAGTGCATTTTCTGTCAGATAGGGAACGAGAATGGTCGCTAGAGAATTTCCACGGTTACGGAACCACCAACGGAGATATGAGCTCGCGTCTTTCTCTCTATGAGCTTGATCTCGACAAAACTCACTCACATTTCCTTTGGTCTCTACATCTGAGCATATTCGTAAAGTCGTTTGCAACGAGCAAACGGCTGTATGTTTGTGTATAAGTCTCCGTGTTTTTGTGACGAAGTGAGCGCTCATATTCCGTACAGTTTTTTTTGTGTGGTAAAGAAACTCTTAAGAACGTAGGCACAGAAATTGTTGAACTCATATCTACGTAAAGTGCTCGCGAGATTCCTCTCTCTCTCTCCCTCTCTCTCTCTCTCGCCTCCATCGCTTCTATCGCGACATTAACAACCACGAGCAAGAGTCCAGGGGCATGAGAGAGAAGGAACGAAAAATGTGGGTTGAGCTCGAGGTGACATTAGTGGCTGCTAACGGCCTTTCCTGACAGTGATTAGACAAAATAGCCAAAAAGGAAGTCATGTGCAATGTATAAGCAATTTCATATATCACGTGTGCGCGCATCGTATCAAGCTAATCTCTCTTGGAAATATAGTTCACATCTATATGTAATTTGCAAGTAAGCTTAAGATAATAAGTCTTTGGTAACCGGTACATTTTTTATAATTATGTCGGTGCATCCGTTTTCTGAGTTCATAAGCGAAATATGATTTTTTTTTGATGGATTAGAAATTACAGAGATTTGAATGTAATGTCGATTCGATAGGGAACAAAACTCGATTTTCTTGACACCTATCCACCTTTTCAAGAAAATATTGGGTTGATCGGAAAGTTCTGTTGATTTCTACAACATTACCTGTAGATCGAGACTCGAGAGAACTTTCGGATCAACCTAATAGATTGATCAACCTAATAATTGACATTTTAGATGCTTTTTCTATTTAATAGGTTTAGTCCAATCACTGGACCCTCGCAAATTAAGCCACGTTTTGAATATTCAGTTGAAGAACTTTGACGCGGAAGAGATAGGGAGCTTTCATCGAAAAACGGTAAGTTGGTATAGTGCGCAGAGGCAATATTTCCGAAGCTCTCATTGCAACGGTGTATACCAGATCGCAACTCCACAGTCTGATGTCCTACTGGAGGAGAGTGCAAGAGTGGATAGTCAGAACTGGTCGCATTGTTCTCTGGGTACGATGCCAGCGTCGCTGTTGCGAGATGAGAAGCGGGATCGGACAACCGAGCGTACAGGCTTCTCATATTTTCCCCGTGTATTATAAAAGCTATAATGCACAGGCTATACAGGCGCAGCATCACCAACAGCAGCATCAGCAGCAGGCGAAACACAAGCAGAAGCAAAAGTGTATATAGCAGTAGACTGGAGCGCGAGAGGAGCCCATGCAGCTCTTCTTCGAGGATGGTACAGATGCAAATGCTCGTCCCTGTACGTGCTCGTTTCGCGAGATTCCGTTTGTCGGCTGCCAGGATGAGTCTTAGCCACGGACCATTGAATTTATATTCCCAGATGAAAACAGGAAACTCTTCTTGCTCTATAGTTGAGCCCTTATCCCCTTCTTCTTGCCTCATTTCTCTCTTTCTCTGTCTCTCATCGTTTTGCGTATTCATGCACTGACTCAAACCGTTGCTCCCGTGATAGTGGCAGTCGGCACTCTATAGAATCGATTCCATAGAATCGAGCCGCTCTGTCATTAGAAATGAAAAATACTAAGGTGGGGCATGCCGAGCATCGAAGATATTTTCCTCTCTTTTGTGATCAAAAACAAATCATAATAAAGAAGGATGAAAGGCGCGTTACACACGGCGTGCCTTCCATAATTATAAATCACATAGGTTATCTACGATTGTCGGCGATACGGTAGACCCCAGTACTCATAAACATTAGCACACACGGCGATATCATAGATCTTAAATTATATAGGAATTCAATGACAAATAGAGCTGCGTTCGGTAAATCAAGAATGAATGCGCTTCCGCACCTTAGCCAAGTGCTTCCTTGTTTGTTTTACCACTGTTCTGTCTATGCGATGATAAACGCAACCACCATAGAAACTTGAATCATTCGGCACCGACTCATAGGCGCCATAAGATCGAGGATAATCTATGTCTCGCAAATGGTTATACTGGAATCAATTCCAGAACTTTTCTTATATTCTTGGAGCAATGGGTTTGCTTTGTCTAAACAGGAAATTGTTAGCGGGCATATGATCCGATTGTAGCTATAGTTTGGAGGGCTTTTTCGGCTTTTCTTTGATTCAAAGAATTTAAACGGGAACGGTCTTAACTCGTGAATTTCAACTTCCCCTGAATTGATAAGACATGTAGAGGAATAAATGACGGTGCGCCTGAAACAACGATTTGATTCCATACTAATTGTCTTGGAGTTTCCTTTAACCGTATTAACCAGTCTCAAGTAGGAAGATATATCTCCATAATCACTACAGTATCTATATAAGAACAAGGATTATTAGTCTACGATTGGTGAGTTACATTGACGATACAAATACGTGGTCACTTTTCTTCGGTCACTCTTTATTGTTATATTCGCGAAACGTTCCGTGAACAGCTGGACAGTTAGTGATATTTCCATAATATTGTGCCGACGTGGACAGTTTTGCCTAATATATGTATACATACTACCACGAAAGGTAGATGAATAAGAAGGAGAAGAAGAAGACGAAGAAGTAGAATAAGAAAAGCGGCGCATAGTTAGTGGCACGAGTTAACATGTGACGCAGGTAGAATACTAAAGTGTTCCAGGAGAGACCCCAGAGAGAATAAGGCGAGGCAAGTAGTGGATCAACAACGAGACTCATAGATATACTGCACATATATACCCGTTCTCTTAGTGCATCCAGCCTGTAGTATGCACCTCGCGAAGGACTCAGCGAGCCGCTCCCGCTCAACGCTCCATATAGCTCCGATTTGCACGTTCGTTACGCGAAGGAACGTCAGGAGGAGTGCGGTTCGTTCTTTCGCCGGGTGCATCACTCGCCTCTTATTTGAAACATACAACTTGAGGAAAGTCAACTCGTGCACACACAGATGAGACTATACGAGTTGAATGGTTAATAGCTTACGAATAGGTATAACGATCGAATCGCATACACACGTATATAACTCGATGTTGGAGAATCTCGTTGCACCCACGCATCAGAAGAATCTCATTTCGTTGCTCGTATATGGAGTCTATCGATAAAACTTAACAAAGTAGAATAAATCCCTGCAAGTATTATCGACATTGCGCGATGCCTATATGTTCAATCCCTATCACAGGTATATTTGTGTTGGTATTCTCGACAAGGACTAAGCGCCAGGGCATTCGCGAGTTGCTTCGTATGCCAAACCAATATACACATACTGTGTATATACCCGCTCAGATCTGGCTGATTCCCCGGAGGACTACGATAGAGACAAGGGACGAGATCCCTACGTGGAATTTGGATTTATTTCTCGAGGTCTCTGGCGACGACAACGCCGTGCATTCGAAGAACACACCGCGGATTATCCGAAGAGGGCCGTTAATCAGAACGGTACAACCGGGCGCGCGTATTCCTGCACAATGCGCCGGAACATACACCAGAGAAAAGGTAGGCAAAGGGAGACGAGATGAATCTCTTTGCTACTGGTACGCATTATGGTCTTGAATAAAGCTGGCTAAGTAATTCTTGTCTTTTCACTTTTTACGATGAAAATGATTTAAATCAATGACACGTTGTTAATTATACGAATTGCGCCGATCCAAACCTTGAAACTTGTGTTTGATGATGACGGTTCAAACCAGCTAGTTGATATTGCGGATTAACAGGAAAAGTATGTGGTCGAATTATGACACTGTAAAAACTATTAAGATTCTGCTGCACAAACGTACCGTGTGTTGAAGGATTTCAACATATGATGCATGTGTTTTAAGTATGCAAGTGTTGGAGTATTCGATTATATCGCATCTACGTAAAACCCGTGCGGTATCGTAGTCGTCATCCCGGTATACTTGAAGATTTCAGAAACCTTCGAGTCTGGGTGCAGCCAGTGCAGATCTCTCTTCGTACTTCGCTCTTCTTTTATCCTGTTGCACTCACTGTTGCGCATCTCGCATATACACAAGTTGCGCAAACGAAAAGTACGTGGAGTCGTACGGCAATGTAAATATTCTAGTATACTCATATACATGTTGTATATACATACAAGTTAGCGCAAGTCCGCAGATGAGAGGGATCGGTACGTATATACGCCGAGGAGATGACGATGCTCGCGAATGCGAGCGACAGGCCCCCGCAGACCTGTATCTCTCGATTTTATAAGTCGTATGTAGGAGCGGCGAATGTATAGTACCAGCAGCATCGGTAGTAGTAGTAGTATGCGCTCGCGTGCCGTAAATTTTCGAGCTCGTGCGCGATCACCGTATGAGCTCGGGGTACGTGTGCCACGAGTTTGCACGAAGTGTGCCAGATATCTCTGCAGAAGTTAAGCTCGTGGCGGGCCTTCTCGCCAAAGAATCCGGCGACTTGATGACGATACATGTATGTATATATGTGTGTACATTATGCCTGTGATATGCTGCCTCACCGCCGCGAGTTTTAACTTTCGATGATGGGCTCTCCGGTGCATTGCTCAGTATCGAAGAATCGCTGCTCCTGATATACCCGGAATACATAGGTAGGGCGCGAGTGAGAGTAAGAGCACATATAGCTCTCGCTATTCGGAGAGATAAATAAATTGCGAAGAAAAAGACGCCGTGAAAGAGAGTCGGTAGAGAGATACTTTGCTCGCGCGAGCACGGCCTTCGACATTTAATCGAGCTCTCCCGCGAGCAGACGTTACCCCGAGTGCATGCTCTTAGCAAAACGTTTGGCGTCGATCGAGGCATCGTCGGCGATCTCTTTTGCCATATGGATGCGCACGAGGATACGGTTACGCCGCACCCAATTATATATGTATGCATTAAGTACATACATGCATCATACGGATTGAGGAAAAAACTGCGAAATTGTAGCTAACTCATCATCATGTATCTTGGTGTGGAATATTACACATTGCTACATCTAATATATCTTAAATACGTAGATCGGAGTATAACGTTGTAGATATTTAATTAAATTCTCATGATTTTTTAAGCAATTAAACGTTACAGACCAATTTCACAACGTAGAAATTAATTTTTCTATTTCTAATAATGTTCAGGTACAATATATAATTGAGCTTTACGAAATCTGAAATGTAGTTTGATCATTATTCACACGAAGCACTTTAAAAAAATGATGATAGGATCAACAGGAACGAAAACAGTACAAACGACAATCACGCAGTAAACATAAATAATGTTGAGTTCGAATGAATTTTATATTCATATATCAAATTTGTTTTTCCTGTGGTAGTCGTAGCTACGACAATAGTCTACCGAGCCAATGAATGGGGGAGTACGTTAGAGAGTTTATTTTGTATGCAATATATATTACAATGAGCCAAACGTATATAGCTTATAGTTGTATTATATGTAAGAGCATAAGTCGTATAAAGTATTGCCCGGAGTACCTGTGCACGCGGGGCACGGCTCCAGGATCGAGCGATCGAGCGATCGGGCAACCGTCGAACAGTTCCTGGTTCACCTGTGCTCTGTGTTCGACCTTATATATACGTATAAGTGTGTGTATATATATATATATATATATATAATATAATATACGTCCGCGATGCGCTCTCGGTAAATGTATATACGTTTCACCTGGCTGCTGCGCCACTCCCGCCTTGTGGTACCACCTCCGCGACATGCCGCCTTTTCACTCCCGGCGCTATTATCAAAGTTCACGTCGAGGACGCGCGCCCGCGAGCGTTCGGCCAAATTACCATATACCGTATAGGTCAGGCGGGCAGGGCGCAGGAGGGGGCGGTGACGTTTTGCCACAGCCTCGGGTTAGGAATCGTGCGGTGCTTACCTGCTTGCCCTCGCCACATCAATGCTGTTTTTTTTACTTCGTTCTATGCGTATGATTCATATTTGTTCCTCATGACTCTCTGAAACCATAGTGTATCAAGGTGTGACGACATCAATAACGAAGAGGCTTTCAACACTCGTGGGTGGACTCATGATGGTATAAGTTTGAACAATGATTTTCCAAATAACGCTATTCTTCTGATGAAAGCTTTTGAAAGCTTTTTGTTTCGCGCGAATACAACTGCATGTAGCAAGGAATAATGAATATCAGCTGCGTATGTAGTTAATAATGATGCGATAACTCTGCATGACTATTGAGTATTTTATGTTTCACAAAAGAGCGACGCAGAATAAAGAAAGATAAAAGAATAGGCGAGTTTAAAGCTTATGGATGTGTTCGAGATATAAGTGGGCATTAAGACGATGGAGTATGCACGCGGATGAAGTATGACCCAATCAATCTTGTGACGCCTCCGGAAGTTTGCAGCATCGCACCCTTCCCAGGCAAATGAGAGGACAGTGCAGAGAGAGAGGAAGGAGAGAACGATAGAGCGAGTAAGGTAGATGAAAAAGGCTTAAGATTAACCGCAGCATTGCAAGGATATAAGTGCTAATATGTGTGGAATTATTATGTATAGAAGATGCAAGAGAAAGAGGGAAGACCTCAGTTGACCCGTATGGCCTACCCGATATAACAGCGTCATGATATGCATGTATATATACTCCGCATACAAGAGCCCACGTGAATATCTACAATATACATGCACACAATGAAATATCCTGAAGTATCTCCCACAGCTCCGGCGCTCAGTCAATCGTTTGACGGTTAAGCCCAGAGAGCGCGGACGGCTGCCTATATTCACCCCCGCGTAACCATTTTACGAAGCCCCAATTACGGCGATTGTCCGCAATGCGGACATCGCACGCTTGAGCTGCTGCTGGCTCTTGCTACCAGCAGCAGCAATAACACACCAAAGTGTCCTGGCACGTCCCGGGGTTGAGCCATCCCTTCTACTCTTCTACCTGAATTGCTTCACCAACATTTTATAAACACAGCACGATCCTTGCTCATAAGCCCGCCCTATCCTATATACACCCGCAATGCAGTTCGCGCAGTGTATGCGGCGATGAACTCCTGCGGGCAAAGCAATCTACATGTATTGTGAGCTCTCGTTTATTTCGGTTATATACAACGATTGAGAAACAACGTCCAAAGTGACCTGTCACTAGATCCACCGTTCTCCTTATCATTTTGGAACGTTGAAGGTTGTTGATACCACGTGCTCTTTTTATCTGCGCATTAGTAATTTTTTCGGAAACTTCCTAAGAACATGCATTTGTAATGCATGCCAAACATATTTTGTTTATTTTGATAGAAATTGTGGGTTTTGTAAACATAGCGGGCAGATAAGCCAAGCAATTTCGCATTCATCGAATGAATTTTTCTTGAGACGTTCTTGAAAAATCTGAATGTTATGTTAGTGAATAACCTGTGTGGGAGAGCTTCATCGAAGTTGCATTAGACAAAAGCGATTGTCCATACAATACGTGCAAGCGTTGATAATCCTTACGGTATCAATGTTAAAAAAATATTAATACGTCACTCACGGAACTGAACGAGAACGATAGCAAACGCGTATATCTCGAGATAAGAGATAAAAGCGATATAGAATCTGGCGTCTATACCATTAGGTTTCAGCATCTATTGCCTATTCGTTGGCTCGAGTGTAGGTGGGTGCTGGATGAGATGTGCTGCATTGTCGGGGCGGCATACTATTAGAATACATTAGGAGAGAGTCTTCGTGTTTAATACGAGATATACGAGACCGCCTGAAGACGCTCGAAAACACGTTAGAGCTTTAGCTGTAGCCCTCAATAGACCGAAGAATATAATGATTAAAGGTTCATAAGAGCAAAACAGGGAGAAAGAGAGAGAGAGCGACAGAGCGTCCGTCTCGCGTGTGATTCTCATTGTCCAGTAATGAAAGCGCACCAGGAATTTCTTCTCTCTTTAGAAATGGGGTGTATACGATCAACGTCCTCTATGATGCGACTAAGCATGTTCGGCTGACTTTTTTAAAAGTATTGTATGCACAATGTTTATTGATTAACTTATTTAGTCATTTCATTATTCAGGACACAAGACATCAGCAAAATTTTCCGAGTTGAATGCTCCCTTTTCAATCATAAACTGAAATTCGTTATAACTCATTATGAATTAATGACACAAAGTCCAAAGTTTTATGAAGTTTTATGAACTATAATACAAATTGCGGATGAAAAAAAAATAATTTTTGGGTCCTATGATATCGCTTACTAGAATTCGCATCATAATGGGTCTCCGAATTGTTTATTCATCAGTTTTGCTTTTTTTTTCTCGGTCTTATTCCTCCTTATATTTTATTCATTCCGACTAAACATCGTTTAAAAAAATGCTCGAATAATGATATTCGATCCTACGAAGCGTTAATATCCTCGGTACAATCTCGCACGCGCACGAAGCGTGAATCCGATCCACGTTTTTCGTTAACGATTCTTTGTCGACCTCGCTCGCTACAGATTATCGACTCGGTACGTGTACGTGTATATGAGGAGAAAGAAAAAACTAAGGAGACGGGGCTTCGAGAGACTTTATATAGACATGGAGAAATTTTATTGCTTAGTCAGCATGACTCTGGAGGAGAGGTTATGACCGCACGTGCGGGGTTATGCTCTCGTTTAGATATCCTTATTTCTCAATCAGTTTGACACAGTACCTTTTTTTGTTCAATTCGTACTGCGTCTCGTTCTATTTTTGTGATACAGGTTCGTGTAAAAATCGCAGTATGAAAAATCTCTCATCGAACTGAACTGGAGGAGTATCGTGAATTATCGAGTTGGATCGACCGCAATGTATCACTTGTTCGAGAGTCATCAAGACTTTCATTAACCATCCTCTCTCCTCAAAGGGAGGCACTGTCGTTAATGTAGCTCCGCATTATAGAATACATAAATTTTGCATTAACGTCTTTATACGAATTAGGAAAACGCGATGGACGGGTGAATAAAATTTGTCACGAATATCTCATTTGCCTTACTATACAGGCATCTGTAGGATGTGCTCTTATAAGCATGATGCGTGGCAGCTTAGTGAGCTCTCGCGATATCCCAGCGTGGAGATCCGCGCGTAGGAAGAAGTTTGAATTTACGATGCTTGTTGAAGAGTTTCGTGAGATCGGTGTATACACAGGGATTTACGATTATAGTGCACACGCATGATTATATATATCTTACGTATATATACCGATGTTTTGCGTTAATTTAAGAAATTAGGAATTGCATTGAACGCAGTCTTGAAGCATTGACCCCTTTATTTTGATCTCTTTAAGTATATAGTTCAAGCTGTCTTCTCACAAACAAATAAAACGTACAGTCATCCGGATTTCAGTCTCGGATGGATTATAATAATGGAAGATCGTTGTTTTTTCTTTCCGTTTCAACAGATCGGAAAAGGATTGCGAAAAAATCGTGCGGAGTATCTCTCGAATTGCCCGCGCGCCTCCTGCGACTCCCACGTTCTCTCGAGTGGTTATATCCACAAAAGAAAGACGTGAAAATAAATAGCCAGGGGGAGCCGGGGGATATGCAGTAGAGCGCGAGAAGGGGGCCCTGTGGGAGCGCGCGCTAGCGGCCCGGTCGCCGATCGTGAGCACGCGAAAGCCACACGGCAGCAAAGCACACCGGGTTGCCCTGCGGTTGTCCTACACTGCCACAAACCCCTTGATCTCTGGGTTCTTTTGCAAAACGAGCTCACACTTGATTCTTATTTACATTGTAGATAGAAAATGTAGTAAATAGAAGAGGGGGAGGAGAGGAACGCACTTTTTCAAAGTACGGTTTTCGTTACCATTTTGTCGTACAACTTATTGACTATTTTGTTGTATTGTGAAACATTTATAGACTTTCTGATCCCGGCGCTGTACACTCGGTTGCGCTACAATGTTCTTTAGAATGCCGTCGCCCGCGAGCTATTTTTTGCAATGCATAAAAGCCTCGATTGAAATACGAAATTAAAAATAAATAGTAAAACATATTTGATTGAATATAAATGTATATGTATTGCAGTTTTAATGTTTGACTTTATAATGTGATTTGGAGCGTGCACCATTCACGAAAATACATGAGAGCCAAATTAACACAGTCTGTGTCTATCGGAAGGGGACTAATCCTTAATTAGCGAAACTAATTGCCCGTTGACTCGCGATCACGCGGGTTCGTTCGTTCGCGCGAGTAAAAGGTTACGAGAGAGCCTCTCGTCGAGTGATTTATCAAGCTCGCGAAGTCTCTTTGCTCTTCCGTCTTAATTGAATGCAAGTCGGAGAGAGTAGTCGCGAGAATCTCGTCTCGATCTCTTTCGCGCGCGCGCAAGCAAAGCGCCTCTGATGAGACTTCGCGATCACGCCAGTAGCCGGGATGTCTTGTCTCGATCGTGAATGAACGAGGAAAGAAAGAGTGAAGAAAAGACAAAAAAAGCGACGAAAAGGAAACAACGATACATGTTTAAAGAGTGCTTGGATCGATGAAGATTTTTGTTTTCGATAGCATGATGCGCTCTCTTTTTCTCACTTTGCTCAACCAGGATCTTGGAGGGATCGTGTGTCTTTTCTAAAAATCTGGAGAGTCGAGAGAATCGTTAGCCCTCTTCTTTCCCAAGATATTAGATATCGCATGTACCTACGCCGCTCTCGTATAACCACGAGAAACGACGCTCACCGAGAGCCTTTAGACTTAACCGGAAGCTGTAACACGCGAGAAACGTGTTGAGAATCGAGGGAATATATAAAGTTATATAAAGCAAAAGAATCGATAAAGAATGATGGTACCGTTCAAGAGGAACACAATTAAATCTTGTAGAAAAACATAACAAGAAAAAATGGAATACGTCTTGTATATAATCTGTAAAAGATATGATCGGTGAGGTCTCCCGGTGTTCGATCACTCTTCGGAAGATTGATAGTTATTAAAATCCACTTCCTTTTTCTCTCATCGAGATATTATTATTACTTAAGAAATCGCTGTAAAACAGTAAGTCGTTCCAATTATCATTGTGAAATGAGAAAGAGAGAGAAAGATGCTGGCCACGATTATTACCAGACCACGAAATGGAAGAAGCAATCGAGCGAGCACAAATCTCGTCGCAGGTTTCACTCTCGTTCCGCTCCGAAACCCTCACACGGAGAAGAGCAAATGATCCGCGGCTTTCTGCTTTCATCCCAATTACACCCTTCATCTCTTGCGTCCTTCACCTTCGCCTCATCTAAGTGTGTCTTCGATACTCTGTGATCTTGGGAGCTCGTATGAATTTTCACGAGGAACAAGATAAAATCTCATGCCTCAAAAACATTATATCGATGTATATACAACAATAAATCTTGCTGTCGATGGAATAAATTGGAGAGTCGAATTACAAACCACGAAATCTGCCCGAAGCGTTGAAGGTGTGTTCGACCACGCCCGTTTTTCCTCTACCAAAAAGAGAGAAAGAGAGTGAGAGAGAAGATAGAGAAGGAGATGGCACGCAGCAAACGAGAGATTATGAGCTTGCGCGCGTCTTCACGGTAAATTGCATCGGTGCTAATAAACACGCAAAAAACTGTAATAGCTCGCATCATCCTGTGCTCACAGGGCCATCGCCTCTCTCATCGCGACATACGTTATATCCATATATATACACAGATGAAATTTTTGCGTTGAGGGTTTTAGCACTGTGACAAATGATTAATGGCTGTAAAAATACCGGAGAATTGGAACATTAATACACCTTAATTGCATATCATTACTAAGTGGTTTCGCGATGATTTCGTGCGCAGTAAATAACTGCGGTGCGCTTCTTCGCTCTCTTATTTCATTTCTTGTGCCGCAGCATTTTTTTATGATCTTTGAATTAATTGCAATTTTGAATCTTTTCGTCTCTCTGTTTTTCTCCTTCGTTTCATCTATTCCCGTTATATCTTTCTCTCCTTCTCTTCTTCGATGTTTGCTTTTTTTTCATACGTTCACGTTATATCTTCGGAGTGAAATGGTCGTAGACTATACTTGCGATAATGATAGACATGGACCCTCCCCCTCGTGGCCGAGTCCGTGGGATAACGTGAATCTTCCTCGAGTATTATATATATGTACACATATATACAGTGTTTTACCTATACATGCATCCGATATATCGCGTCACGCGATATATTTATCCTCATCGGCTCTGCCTACTGTTCTTCGATAAAATTATAAGAGTTTGAATGACATTCCACACATTTTTTGAAGGAAAAAAGGGTCTGCTAGATCTTTAAATCTATAGGATTGCCTAGCAGGCTCTGTTGCTCCAATATCTAGCTCAGCCAGTCAACACAAAAAATCGTAACTTACAATTATTTTCTCTTCTCAACCAGAGTCTGCATTGATTTAAAAAAAAAAAAAATATGTAGAAATATTTGTTGGTCATCAATCTTCCAGGCTTTTGGCTCGAAAAACCGACATGTTAAAAAAGATGTTATCAATGAATTCTGCAGCAACGAAGAGTGCTTGTGATGTTTACGAGTGACAAGTGTCTGGCAGCATTACTTGAAGTATATGGATGAGGCGAAAAGAGGAGTACACGGTAGAACTTTTCGCTTGTCTGTTGCAGGCACTTTGGTCAAGAACTATATTCTCGCATGGGCAGCAGAGATTGAACGAGTAACGAAGGAAGTTTACAGCGGTGATTTTACTTCTTGCACACCTGGAATTAGACGACGAGAGTCAGTGAGGATCCCTAACGAGCTCACCGAAAAAGCGGATTTATGCGACGTCGCTCAAGAACAGAGAGAGAGAAAGAGAGACGAGAGCGCGAATGAACGATGTATGCTCGCTATGTATGGGTAAGACGGAGCTTGCCAGATTCTACTTGCAAGCTTTATCGCAAACATTCAGGCAAGCGTGCGAAAAGATAAGATATACATATACAAATATACATATACGCAGAAGTAAATCTCGGTTTACTCGTCGTCGTCTCTAATCATAAGCAAGGCGTATAGAAACGATATGGTCCTTGCTCACTCGCTCTCATTCGTTTGGGAATAATGTATATATAGGCGAGAGCGCGAGCTTTACACGCGGCTCATTAACATGCATTCACACCGCAATATTTATCGCGCAGCGTGCTCGCTTCACTAGATTCTCTGTACCAAGGGGATTCCCCTTGTATCTAGTACGTTGTTACTTGGACTGTGTACAACTTGCGCCACGCGGAGTCCCCACGCTAGAATGAGATGAGCATGCACGTACCATCCCGGAGCTCCGGGATATATATTACCAGACGACCACACATCCTGATCTTAGATAAACTCGTGAGCTTGACAAAAATTATAAACTAAAAGATTGCACGAGATAAGAAAAAAATGTGTCGACTTATCGCTAAAAAAAGCTGGCTAACTTGTTAGCAAGCTAAATCAAAGTGTCAAGTACAGTGAAAATGAACAAATAAATTGAATAGCTGGATTCTTTCTGAAACCAATTTTCAGTGGTGAGACTGAAAGACTTGATTTCAATTTGCAGTATTTAAAATAGTAAAAGTTTGATGAGACAGACAGGCGTGAAAACTTAATGAACCAACTGAAAATGGTCCAGGACAGATCTTGAATACTACGTCGTAAATCCAGAAAGCCGATTATATAGGACATCGACCTGCTCCAGGTTCGGGTCAACTCATGGTAGAGAGTAGGGCACAGGATGATTGTGTCTGGTGTCTTTCGAACAACGAAATGACCGCGGTCGTTTAAGAGTATGAATCAATCTCTCGCTCCCTTTAAATTTTTGATAATGAACATTTTCGACTTCGTTTGACCAAACGGAATAAAAAAAGTTTCAGCCTAAGTAGAAAAAAGGTAAAAATGGGCTAAAACTTTTTTATTCCGATCGGACGAACGATGTGGAAAGATTTCCCCTTCGAAATTTGCAGCTATCTCTCTCGTACTTATGGCGGTTCAGCCGGTATGACACATTGCCTTAAGGCATACAACTTTCTTGATTGGATGAAAATAATAAGGAATGAATATATACATATGTCCTGCAGACGAGATGATCATTCTGAGTCACTCCTTGTTTCTTTGCCTTTTGATGAACCGCTCTAGTAGTAACGCTATGAATGACTATCATAAAAGTTGAATTTTAAGATTCCATAAGAGGTGTTTTTCACACGTACAGAGTACATTCAGTTAAACACACCGGATTCAACGAAACAAAAACTGATTCAATTCAAGATTGACTGCAAGTTGGGTGTCGGCTTTACAATCAGAAATAACTCTCATGTAGCATCGATATAAATTTATTCGACGTATCGTAGACACGCCATAAAAATATCACTTCTCGTGTCCGCACACCTATTCTCATCCATAACTTTTTCGTCGGTTTTGCCGTCGAATGTCCGAGTCTTAAAGTACCCACTACGGCTTTATGGTCTTGATGTACTCTTTCAGATTCCCTCTGTGCAGCGTACTCTTTCCCGACTGTCTCTCGCGCGGTGTCTTGGCGGGATCGCGTGAAGAAAAGTTGGCGCGCGAAGAGCATTCGCGACAAGCCGCCAAGGTATATGTGCGAAAAAACATTCAATTTACTATCGACGCATCGTCCTCGAGTCCCCGAGGCTGTTGGTGAGTCGCGACGCAATTAGAGATCGTGCTCGCGCCCGGATCGCGACGTGCCCGGGCTTTCTGGATCCTCCTCCTTCTTTACTTCTCTCTCTCTCTCTCTTTCTCAACGTTGTGTGCTCAGATCGTTCCAAGGATCACCTGGTGGAGTCCGAAGGGACACACGACGGGGGGAAACGATAACTGGTGACTACTGTAGCGGAGGCATGAATGCCATAGAGATGGAGACCGCGCGCGGCATCGGGAGTAGGAGGAGGAGGAGAGTCGCCACTTTGGCAAGGGTGAGAGAGAGAGAGAAAAATCGCGTTTCTTTTCTTGTCAGTTCCGACACTGTACAGAGGGCTATAAATATCGTCAGTAGCAGCTGACCCGACTTGTATGTATAGACTTTTTAAATCTTTTTTGTGCACTTTGTGCGTTACAAAAGTACATACTTTGCGCTGCGTACTTGAATCAAGAATACACGGGTCTGTACATGCGTGTACATATTCGAAGCGGATTTCATATAGGTAGCTAAGATGTTCGACGCAATTTTATAGACGCTACACGTACAGAGGAAATAAATCCGGGATGTATGCAGATGCTTGTAATAGCGGATGAGATTTTTCGCATAATGGTAATAATTCTGAATTGACGATTATGATTACATCGATATGTTCCTATTATAGCTATGGATTTCTTCTCTCGATTCAACGGAGATCTGTCGAATATTGTACGTACCCATGTATATTTGTATACACTATTTCACTAAGTGTTATTTTCCCATGAGGAAACGCTTAAATCGTCGATTTACCATGAGGTGTGCAACCGCTTGATGGAAAGTGGAAACATGTATGTGTGCCGTAAAACAGAGTGTATGCACGTTATCGGAGGTAACGTCCGAGACGTACAAACCTTTCCACCACCACCGCTCGGACGATTACGTACAAATTATGGGTAATCAGCGGGGGAAATGAGAATCCACCTTGCTTCCAGGAATGCATTAATAACATCATATTCCTTGCATTGCTTCTATCGGCTGTCCCGCTCATCTCTGTCTCTCTTTCTCCCACACATATATACACACTTACCCTCTTAGGTCTCTCTTGCAGACCCTAATGATCGCTCTGTACGTGCCAAAACACGAAATTACATTCTCGCGCGTACAGCACAAGCGCTACAGGGCGAGTGAAAGACAAATAAATAAACATGTGTATATACATCTGTTTATATTTCTTTATACGTAAGTTTCGTTTTGTTCCACGGTCGATTTCTTCTAACATCATTTCTTCCTAATATTCAACCGATCACGCGAATCGTGGATTTTCATAAATATCGAAAGAGCCCGTGCGGAAAGAATTGAATGACAGATAATTAATCGCCTCCGTATGCGAACGAATCCGTCGCGGAGACGTCCTTAATCACTTTTTCACCAAACCATTCGTATAGAGTTTACATATTTAAAAGATCAAGGATATTTGCATATCTACATACAGTTCCGAGCCTTCATCATTCAAACACATACTGTTATAAAAATGTCTGCAAAGTGCAGATTTTTTTTATTCTCCTGAAAGCATTGGGACTGCTACGATGATTCGAAAAATGATCACAGAGTCCATTGGTAATATAATATAGGTGTTTTCCAGCTCTCTTGACATCCTTAATGCGCAACGGAATTTGCATATTATCCTCATCAGTCTTTCTACGAGTATGCTTCTCTTCGTGTTTGCGACTACCAAGTAGTTATCGATTAATCGAGACTGAGTCACCATGTTACAATATGAAGATGTGTAATTGATGGTATATTTAGTACGTCGTTACAATTTCATCGATTATAAAACCTGCCTCGAAAAAGAAAAATGTCTCGGTTTAACTGCGAATGAGATAACTCGAAAATAATTGAAAACGATCTACAAATAATTAAGAACATGGTACTAAATAATAGGTCGATAAATAATTTTGATCCAGCTTAGTATCAACGTGATTGTAGGGAGGTTTCGATACCGGTCGTTTAAATCAAATAGCCGCACGTTAAGTTGCGGCATAAGCAGGGGAAGCTGCTGCAATAAAAGTGTATACACACACGCGCTCGCGTTGTGCACCGACTACAGCATAATCCTCCGTTATCGCCCTGATGCAAATTAATAGTGGGAATCGGGCGTGCATAATACCGCGTGTGGTCGACCGAGAAAGAGTTCTGTATACAGGCGGGGACGATTCATGAATTATACATCGCTCGGATGACTGATCTCAGCCCGTGTGCGGAGAACTTGCATCGACGACGGACGACAGGAGATCAGGCACGGGTTATACACGTTTCGTCCTGATGCCAAGAACAAAGTCTTACGGAGTGAAGGAATCGGCCAATGTATTTACCAGAAAGCGCGCCCTTTACTGAAATATCGTAGCACATTTACTGTCCTCTCCAAAAGGGGCCAACTAATTGGTCGAATTACTGCTCGTTTTTTTTTACCCGTCCGTGCACGTCGCCTCCATAAACAAAACGGTATTAAACTGCATTCTCTGTATACATGTATATTTGAAGACATATTCAGGTGAAGACATTTTCAGGTGAAGACATTTCGTACGTCAAGCAGGATATTGTACAGTAACATTGTAAAGTTCGTGATCATAATACAGACGCTCTCAAGATTGCGCAATGCTTCTTACAAGATATTTTTTCTCTGGTGCTTTTTCGCTAGATTTGTATTCATTTGAGTAACATGATTTTTCAGAAATATATATAAAGGCAATCAAAGCGAGCCGAGTTGAGATATAAAAGACTCTGGAACAATAAATATAAGAGAAATAATAAAAAGTTGTTCACCTCGACGCAAATAATTTTGCAGATTTCAGGAGGCTTCAGATAAAATTGTTTTTAACGATCACTTCTGTGTTTTGGTTTCGTCTGCGATCCAGACGGTCGAGGTTTTTTAGCAAATAAAAATAACGAAAAAAGAACTTGATTTCAAGTCATCATCGTCGGCTTTGGGTTATCGTTCTGGCCAATCATGTACGTTCGAGTAAAGTTCAATTCTTCGATAGCCATTCATTTTATATGACTTTCTACCATATATTGTCTTCGTTGGTAAGGAAAATCACGCGAGAAAGAGGACAAAAGGAGAATTCCTTGTACATAAAGTATGATTATGTCTCTTGGCTTGGCGATATCCCTTAAATATTCACGAATTTTGCAGAAAACGACGAACAGGAGGGCGACAAGTTTGCGGACTGTAGCACGCGAGAATCTTGCTTTATCGCAAAAAGGTATTCGAGGATTGTCTCTATCCATACATGTATATTTACACACAGACATATACACGCACTCCTCTTCTTACGATAATGGCGAATATCGATTCCACTACGGGAAGTTTTATTCTGTCTAGCTGAACGAAACGAAACGCCAAAATATAGATTCGCGTGACATCGCGCACTTCGTCTCTCGCAGGATGGCCGCGGACACACAGAAGTGCGTCATTTTCACGCAGCTATGATTGGCGCTCCGCCTTTAACATTCCTTTTTTACTGCCATGACACATAACACGATATATATTTATACGAATAGATATGAAAAAGTCCGTACATGAAAAAGTTTCTTCGAGATCCGTAGTTACACCCATCGACTGTCGCCATTTTTGTAGCGCTAAACTTTTCTAGATTTTGTATTCAATCGATACAGTAAAAAAAAAACGCAGCTTCGAGATATGTTTGTAATATTGATAACTTTAGTGGAATATCTCCCTCGTGATATCGAACACACATGCGATACTCATCATTTTATTTTATAGTACATCTATAGGTAAAGAAAGAAAATGTTTGCACAATTTATGCACGAAAGTTGTTAGAGAGATTTCACATATATATAGTGAGTCAATAAAACCCCTTAAAAATGCGAGGTATTATTGGGCAAGTACTACATTAGGAGGCAAGGGGGCAGAGACCCTTACGTTATAACACTTTATAGAGAAACATTAAGTGCTGCCTCGAGAGATGATTGCAACTTACACGTTGCACATGGTATACGGCGAGGCTTAATGTGGGAGAGCGCGTGGCCAGCTCGTGAGCGATCTAACGGAACAGAGCTATGTACCTCTCCCTTCCATGTGATGTCTGACTCTCACCTTAGTTGTCGTTGTTGTTGTCATCACCTCTTCCGAGTCTTGCAAGCACCACACTACAAGGTGTGAACTGTTATTTGCAACAATGACTGGTACATTTGCTATTATATGGATAGTTGAGTCGGGTAGACCCTTAGATGGACGTGACAATGTTTCTATATTCTTTAGATTCGTAAAAGCAGAAGAGAAAAGTGGAGATACATTGTTTGATCACTGAGTCATAAATATTTTCGAATTTTGTTTGATGATAATCATTTAGGGCTGTCAGATATATCGCGGAATGCCTCATAGCTAGATAATCAAACGTGTGATAAGAAAACAAGATATCGACACTAGGGTGTGCATAAACAAATCGATATTTTTTTTTTCGCTTGCATCCACCAAAAAAAGTTAATATATAGTAAAAAAAGAAGTCTCCTACAAGGAGAGCTCAAAATAAAATTATTTCGCCAAGCGCATTGCATTTGAAGATTTTCCATAAGAATAACACAGGGAGATAAAAGTATGTAGGAACATTGAGTTACAACTCTTGAGGGAAAAATCACACGATAATGGCACTTACATATTTTCGTAGAGAATCGAATTCCCTACAAAAAAAGTCCTTACGGGAAATACGTTCAGAACAGCCATTCAATTGTTATAGCTGTTCAAAAATGGATCGATGGAAAAAAAATATTGAACAGGCTACCGCACCTGAATTTTTGCTTATCGAAAAAAATTTATAGAATTTTTTTCGTTGAGAATTGTTTCCTCTGCCGAATAAGTTAATGAGATCACTGATAAAGTAATTGTCACATCAGTGTAAAAAATTTAATGGTCGATTTCCGAAAAATATCAATTTTTTTTACGTATAAACTTTTGAAATTAGATTTCAACATATCTGAGTACTATCAATGAAGTGAACGTTGAATTAATCAATCAATATTCGGATGAAATCATTTGAGTAGGTGGGTCTCATTTTTCGAATTCATTACATTTATAATATTGAAGTTCCACAGGCAGTGGACGCCATGCCACCTGTGTGCGTCGTGTAAAATTACAAGTTGCGTACTATCGCCACGAACGGGAAGCAGGACAACTTTTCGACACTGCCGTTACGAATTCACAGTGATCGTCTTATTTAGAACATTTCACAAACGTAGACATCCTATTTGAATATTAAGAATCTAGATAATAATGGCTCGAAAAAGTTCTGGATCGTCCACTAAATATATATATTTAGTTGGATTAGAAAGTGCCGGATTTGTAGGTAAAAAACTACCTACAAACAAAGAGGTGTTATCTGTATTTTTTTACTATCTCCGATCTCTTGGATTATCGGTAAAAAAAAGTGCCGCTGCGACTGCGAAAGACGTTGAAAAATGTTGGGCCCAAGCACAAATTCCAACTTCTCGTACCCAAAATATTGTTCGGAAGTTTATGAAGCTTTTCAATCTTTGGAAATTATTATCGAAAGGTTCAAACAGGAAAACATCAGCAACTCAAAAGATCCGAGAATCCAATTTTCGATCGAAAATAGACGAGTTGTTCGATGTTTCACATCACAATGCGTCGAATTTATTGACTACCGAACAAAAGCGGATATTTTTGATGGGGCAAAAAAAAAAAAGCCGGCGTGGTTTTATTTCAAATACACCGGAATCGTCGAATGAAATGGGAATACAAAGTAGTCAAAATTCATGTAAGTTTTTTTTTCTTTTTCCACCTCCTCTTCATATCTAACATCACATTATTCTCACTGGCTGAAATTGTTCAATGGATTTTTGTGGTATCTTAGGAGGCTTGAAGAATAGGAAATATATTTCGAAAATGGATTTTTCTGCTAAATTTAGACGTGTTGAATGCCTTAACCCTTAGAAGCATACATTTTTCCTTACGTGCAATCAACTCAAAATTTTGTACTCGAGGGTTTTCGAGGTCGCTGATTACGAATCTGCACTCAAAATTTGGAAATTTAAGATGTCGGATCCAATATGGCGGACCGAAAATACAAAAAATCGTTTGATGAAAGCGAAAGTTGGTACTAGAGGGTAGCGACCCTGAAAATCCCCGAGTTCTTATGTATAATAATTCTTATGTATAATAATTGTTTCAATAATACCTTCGATATGGGGTTGCTGGGATTACTGACAATGAATATAGAAATACGCTTACAAAACTTAAAATGTCGGATTTAATATGGTAGGCCACAAATTTAAAAAAATCACTCCATTTGCTGATAGTGAATCTGGAATAAGATTTTTTAATTTCACGATTACGGATTTCATATAGTAAGCCAAAGAATTGAAAATATTGCTCGAGGCTTAAAATTTTGTATCCAAGGGTTTTTGATGTCACTGATCTGAAATCTAGAATCAGATTTCAGAAATTCGAGAAAACAGATACAATAAAGTGGACCAAAAAATAAAAAAATATCGCTATAGTTTTGGAATGTCGTATATGAGGGTTTTTAGGGTCACGTACACATGACACGTTTGTGAATGACACTGGTTAAGTCAAAGAGGGTCACTGAATGAAAGCATTTGATTTATAATCCTTGGCACAAAATAAGTTATACATTAATTCAAATTTGAGCTGTGTATTCTTGAACATTTGCTTTGTTTCCAAGGTTAGATCATGGCTTAACAAAAAATTTCCCATTTAGATTCAAGTCAACTTGGAGCTGATCTTAGTGTATCATCGAGTCAACAACAGTCCTGTTCGATTCAGTCATCCGTACCTAACAGCCAGTTCAGTAATTCCGTCACTGATTCTGACGATGGAATCACACCCGTTGCGAAATGTCCAAAAATTAATATAATTTCGGAGAATGTTGCTGCTGCTCTTGACCGAGCAAATTTGAGTAGCAGAAATGCTGCCTACATTATTGCTGCTGTTGCTCAAGCGTTAGGGTACGATACTGATCGAATTAATTTAAGTCATCGTGCCATTCATATTAGCCGAATCAAGATGCGGAAAAAAATGTGCGAAAAATCAAACAAAGATGCTGTTATTCCTAACAATTTAACTGTCCATTGGGATGGAAAACTTCTCGCTGATCTTACTGATTCCGATAAAGTTGATAGACTACCGATTATGATTACTTACAATGGACAAGAAAAATTACTTGCTGTTCCAAAATTGAAGTCAGGGAGTGGAAGGAATCAGGCAGTTTCTGTCATTGAAACATTGAGCCAGTGGAACATCAGTGACCGCGTAAAAGCAATGTGTTTCGATACAGCTGCAGTGAATTCCGGTGCGCACCGTTTATTCACATATTATTATTGTATTTATTTACATAATTATTCTTAATTCTACTATCTGTCAGAATTGAATGATCCAGGAATATTGGTACCGTTCAATTATTATTACAACAATTCTAATATTCAACAGGATTATATCGTGGTACTGCTTGTTTGATCGAGGAAATGCTTGGCCGCGAGTTGATTTATTTAGCTTGTCGACATCACATGTACGAAATAGCTCTCCGAAGTGTTTTTGAAGTATTTTGGCCGACTTCAACTGGTCCAAGCGTGCCAATCTTCAGCAGATTTTTACATGCTTGGAAAAATATCGATCCCTTTCATTATAAGAGTGGTATGGAAGATGGAACGGTCGCTGATGTTTTAGGAACAAAACGAAACCATTTGATGATTTTCATTACTAGTCAACTCGAGGTATTTATTTTCGATTTTGCAATATCTTCATGAAATTAAAAAAAAATCGACCACATTATATTCAGACATATTTCATTCAGTAGCATATAAGATCAATTATTTGTTTGAAGCCGTATAAAAAATCTATTTCGAACATATCTTCTATCTGATGTCGATCAGACAACCGAGAAACGACTACAAAGAACTTTTGGAGCTTGCGTACATGTTTTTGGGTGGTACGGATCGAAATTTTCGCGCGAAACGCCCCGGTGCTATGCACCATGCACGATGGATGGCAAAAGCGGTTTATTCTTTGAAGATCTTCATTTTCAGAGAACAGTTTCTACTGTCTCCTCGAGAAAAGAACGGTCTCCGCGAGATATGCACTTTTATTGTGTTATTTTATATTGAGGCATGGTTTCGAGCACCATGTGCTATTTCGGCACCGAACCAAGATTTGATGCTATTACAAAATTTGGTTCATTATTCTGAAGTGAATCCTGCTATATCAGAGGCTGCGTCTAAAAAGTTGGCGGGGCATCTCTGGTATTTGAATCAAAAAGTAGTTGCTCTGTCTTTTTTTGATGATGATGTACCGCTGAGTGTCAAAACTAAAATGATACAAAATCTACAATCGAAAAAAAAATCGAACAACCGTTCCGAGCGAGTAATCATTAATAAAAATGATTTTAAATCACTGTTGGAAAAAGATGTTAGTGACTTTGTCACAGAAAAATCAATATTTCTTTTCCAACAATTCGGTTTGCCTTGTGATTTTCTTGAGGTAGATATTACGTTGTAGCCAGAAAATACAAGTTTTCTGACTTGCCTGGAATTTTTCCAGCAACTAAAAGTTGTTAATGACGTAGCCGAACGTGGAGTAGCTTTAATAGAGGCATACAACGGTTCATTGACAAAAAACGAAGAGCAATTACAATATCTACTATATCTAGTACACCGTCATCGTCAAAAATATCCGAATTGCAACAAGCAAACGTTAAAAAACGGTGCTTGAACTTCATTTAATCTGTTACCGTTCGGGTCATGGTAATTCGCTATATTGAATAAATCTTTTTAAAAAAAATGATGACGAGTTTATGTTGAAATCTAGTTTTAAGAGTTTTAATGTGAAAAAAACCTATTTTTCGAAAATCAAAAATTAAATTTTTACACTGATGTGATAATTACTTTTCCAGTGATCTCATTGACTTATTCGGCAGAGTTAATAATTCTCAACGAAAAAAATTCTATACATTTTTTTCAACAAGCAAAAATTCAGGTGTAGTAGCCTGTTCAACATTTTTTTTTCATCTATCCATCTTTGAACAGCTATAACAATTGAATGGCTGTTCTGAACGTATTTCCCGTAAGGACTTTTTTTGTAGGGAATTCGATTCTCTACAAAAATATGTAAGTGCCATTATCGTGTGATTTTTCCCTCAAGAGTTGTAACTCAATGTTCCTACATACTTTTATCTCCCTGTGTTATTCTTATGGAAAATCTTCAAATGCAATGCGCTTGGCGAAATAATTTTATTTTGAGCTCTCCTTGTAGGAGACTTCTTTTTTTACTATATATTAACTTTTTTTGGTGGATGCAAGCGAAAAAAAAAATATCGATTTGTTTATGCACACCCTAATCGACACGTTATACACATGTACTGATAGAAATAGCAAGTAACTAAACCTTTTTATTGTACTTGATCGGCCTGCTATAAAAAAATCCGGTCCTGCAAGGAAGTTGATGCTTGATTATGCCACTTCGAACGAGCTATCTCCTCCCGAGTTGATCGCATAATAATACGTTACCCATGCATATCAGAGTTCTTTTTAATTTATCTACAAACATCTCGAAGATTTAACGACGCGTTATGTTTGACCTACGCATCCTGATTAGGTGGTTCATTAGTAATGATAGCTCAATAATCAAGGCGCACCCTAGTTACGCGCCAGACATATAAATCATATAGATATTCCTTACTAGCTGCGTGTGCCTCATGTTTATTTCTACGCTGGATGTGCATGCGTGCATACACGGGTATCCCTAACTATATCCTACTCTTTGTCGAGTTGTTCTCGCTAATTCGCGCGACTGTGTATCCCCAGGCTGCTGCATCTTCACCAGTGTAACATATAGATATATCACGAACCGCATGCTTTCTCATATTTTTATATTGTTCTTTTGCTGTGATAGAAATATCCGATATAATACAATTTTCATCCATGGATATTTTTTTTCACACATGCCTACTGTATGTATAAAGTGAGCTGTGTATATATAATGCTTATTACTATTTTTTTTGTATTATTATTATCGTAATCATCGCAAATGAATGACGCTGACACGCCAATGGTCAGATATATCAATAATATCCATAGGTATAGATAATACCAGTATTATAATGATCTATATGCTATAGTGTACTGGGAGAATTCTGCAGCGTCCAGGCTCGTGGGAAGTGCCCGCACCCTGTAGCAACGGAACATACAAGTACACGAACATATATGCAGTACTAGACACAGCAATCATGCAGACCAGAACCTCCCCTCCTCATCCAATAGTAATGATAACTATCCAACGTAATTGTAAATTCGTTACGCCCTCAATAGAGTGGCCTATTTGCGAGTTATTACTCCGATTTTCCATTAGGTCTACTCTCTCATATACGTACTATGTAACCTAACCATATACTCCCTATTGGAAATATAATACAACGCGAGAACGACCAATACCTGTCGCTATTCTGTATGCAGACGTATATCTATACTCATTTGATCTTCCGGTTGGCATTTGCCAGGGACACGAATGCTGGACGAGATCAATCAAATAAATCACGATCTAAATTGAAATTTTAAATCAATCTCGCATTCTCTTATATCTGTCCATCGATGGCAAAGAAAAAAAAATGAGAAAATAAATCGTTCATTTTTTTAGGACCATGTGAATGAGCAAAGACTTCGTACGGCTCCTCAGGGAATCTTCAAGTGCCTCTATATTCTATATTACCATAAAAACATTTGCAGTCTTGACGGCCCTTCGATCTTAGTAGCAACTAGGCGATCGGCACATTCTCACTTCTTCGTCTTCTAACTCTATGATGTTTGCAATTTTAGTAGCAACATTCAGCATCAGCACTCGTAGCTGAACGCTGTACAACAGTCGAGCTTGCTGCTTGCTTCAACACCATGGGAACCCGGGAAATCGTGCCCGTATGTAGATAGCAAGAGCTGGAGGCACCCGAGGTGTCTCAAACCACACCAAGCACCCCTCTATTCTACCTCACGAAGGTGGTCTATTAGTTCTTTACTGTGCTCGGGCTTTTTGTCTCTTTCTCTCTCCTTCCCCCCCCCCCCCCCCCCGCCCCGTCGTTTCTTCTTTCACTCGTTGCTGCTGTGAGACACACGGTCGCGCACACTGCAGCGCTCCTGCTTCTCCTGCTGCCCATATCTCCGATCTATACGATAAGATGCAACAATACAGGAAGTCGCGAGGCGTGCGCACAAACTATGTGTGTATATATATGAAAGAACTATATGCTACCTGTGAGAAGATGCTTGTGTGTTGACCAACATTTTGTTTTAGAGCTCCTCATCCTCGTTCTCTCTCATTCCCACCCCTGCTTGATAGTATTGCAAGCCAAAAGAAATAAAGCTCGCAAATCAAACACACTCGATGAAACGAAAGATTGACGATCTTGATAAGATAAAGACGCATGCGAACAGACAGGCTAGGTGAATTAACGATTATGCAGTGCATATATGGTGCGTCAGTTTTTTCCAGCAGAGGTTGATTCCTTATACGCTTGATCGCATTCGAATGAGCTCATCCTCTTCCTATTTCCCATGGGGATATCCTTGACTCACTTCTTTGATTCCTTCGTTGCCATTACCGGAGTGAAACGGGTAGCAAGTTCCGATTCGGTAGCTCGATTGAAATATCAGCGGGATTTTTAAGTTCCTGCTGCGTTCTCGTACAAAGGCGTGGTTCAACAATGTTAGAAAGACTGTAGTGATGACGGAGTACAGCTAAACAATTACTGCTTTGACAAACAGCAGTTCTTTCCGAAAGAACTTTTCTTTGGTTGGAATTGTTGGACGAGAAAACCATTTTTTTGTTCCAAATTTTGTGAAAGTAGATAAATCCTCGATAAAAAAAAATAGTTATGACCGCTTTCAACATATCAGAAAAAAGATTTTTTTTTGTTTTCAGTGAAGTATCGAGCCGAGATTCTATGTCATCAAATAGTAGTCTGCCCTTCGCCCTCTCGCTACCCAATCCTGATCTTTATCTATTTCTATTCTATTCGTGATCATACGTGACGACACGATCACGAGGACTCGCGAAGATCGTGAAATAAGTAGCGTGACGTTGGAAAAGCTCTGAAGCACAGTGAATCGAAAGTGGGAGATGGCGTCGAATTCTCGAATAACTTCGTAGCAGCAGGTATTGCAAGTAGAAAACCAGTATCAGCAGTGAATAAGCATAGTTTACCGGTGCGAGCTTGTGTCTCCTTATGCTGCTTCTGCTTCCGGTTGTACCGCTCCGCCACCTCCACCTTGTCGTTGTCGCTGTTGTCCGATAGCCCAGGACGGGCCAGCCCACGCGCGGGGATTCCACGGATGCAAATTCGCCGGCTGAGCTATAATCCGATCGTGAGCCTCCGGTTGGAGCGAGAGACAACGAAGAGATTCGCGAATAAAGTTGGGCCGAGGTTCTATCTACTCTTGTCCTCATCGTCGTTGTCGTTGTTGGACCGTTGCACTTGCACCACGACCCGCGGATGCATGATGTATATCCGCCACCGGGACGCAGTCGCGAATATGCAAACCAGCATTGCGCTCCTCGTGGCGTGCACCCACCGGGGTCAGCCTCCGGTCATGACTTTGGTCCATGTACCGCTCCGCCATACCATACTACCACCACCATTATATATGTAGAGGGGTTATTGCACCTCTCCGGAAACATTCACCGATAATGGGAAAACAAGCATCATAGTTGTGTATTATATTATGTGAACTATGCACTCTTATGTCAGCCCATCCATCTATCTATCCCCTGTCTAACTATAGTCTTTCTCAGAGTCCTTATAATATCAACCGCAAAAATACGAGTTTCGCATGGGAAAAATAAGTTCGTTTAAAATACGATAAGATGATAGTTGGATTCTGGCGATTGACATTTCACCAAATTGCTATTATTATAACTTCACCTTATACTTTACGCTCAAGATACGAAAAGACGTCTGTAGCAAAATAGCTAAATCTACAATCTACTAGTAAAGACATTCGTTTTGCAAAACAACGTATCAATTGTTGCTTCACTTTTCTTTTTGCAGCAAAGAGGATTTAACCACAGGCGTCACAAATGTGAGATATTTTATTAAGAGCGGGGTAACGTTTTTAAACTTTTTTTTGCATTTTTTTGTTTGATTTTCTGAATGGAGAACCTTTCAAGAATATTGTGTGAAAATTTGAGATGAATCGGAGCAAAACTAAGGAAGATACAGCGGTTTAAGCAGCCGCGCCTCATACATGACTCAGCGCATCAGAAAACACCTGCCGCGTTTTTCTCATAACTCACGTTTTCAAAGTCGGTGCCCCTCATAACTTCAAAACTACTGCACCGATCCTTTTGAAATTTTGAACATTATTTCTGTACATAATTTACGAGGTAACGCTGGAGAGTTTTTTTCAAATTTGTTAATATTTTTTATTTTACAATAACAAATTAGCCGATTTTTTTCGCAAAAATCGCGTTTTTCACTTCAAAGTGTTCCCAAAAAGTGAAAAATTGAAATTTCGAAAAATCCTCCCAGCGTTACCTGGGGAAAGCGATTATCTAACGAAAGAACTTTGATTTTTTGATTTCAGATGATCCAGCACCGAGTTATGAGGGGCACCGCAATTCTACGTTTTTCCGAGACGCTTCCGAATAATTGCTGTCATTGCCGTATTTTTTTAATATTTCTTCATGAAAATATTACACAATATTTTTCGAATGTTATACTTTAATGTACCATTGGTTTTAATAAATAGATTTTAACTGTGTCGTCAAAAAAAATTCACAAAAATGTGCCTTTTTTGCACGAATTAACGTTACCCCGCCCTTAATCTATGAACAACAGCTCTAGTACGTCGCATAAGGCAAAATTGTTCTTAACTTTTAAGAACTCGTCGATTAAGGAAACATGCATTAAAAATTGATAGAAGAGATGAAACGAGACAATGCAATGTCAGTAACATGGACAGGCCGATTGTTCTTTGCTGAGATGAATGCGGCGCATACAGCTGTGATCCCCTGCTGATTGTAATAAAAAAAAACCGCGTGTCACCGGTACCGTGGACTTACTGTCGAGATTTTGTAAGTTTGTTTTGTTTCGATACAATCATCGATGTGCAGTACAGTACCGTGTAGTGTACCTACTCGATAGTCAAAATAAGCGAGTTACAACGTGGCACATTCCAAGCTTTGGGCTATTACCGTTACGACTTAGGAAAGGTAAAAAATATTTCGGTAGGAATGTTTTCATCTGCTTGGCAAATGTATGCAAGAAACGCCAGAAATCAGATTGGATGGTAAGTATATCAGAATGAGTGTTACATTTTATTACGGAAGTCTGCAATGAATTGGCGTGCTGTTATCAACGAATTGCGATCAAGTAAATGGAAATCGTCAAAGATCGTAAAGAAGCAATGAGGTTACTACAGGTGTACCTGAGACTTCTACAGATATAATTGCCGGAGGGCTTTCAGCTTTCAAACAGGTTATAAAATATCGATGTCTGTATATAGTATCGTATGCAAAGCATCGGATCGCTTTCGCAGCAAGCTGAATCTTACGAATGAAGAAAATTTAAAAAATGTTTGAAACGATAAATATCTAAATATGTAACAAGAAGTCAAAGCATAAAAATTTACTATTGCTGAAAGAATGTACGGAATGCAAAAGGTTTGCAAGATTGATTCAATGCCGGATCCCTTCCCTGGACCCTAACGATCTTCTATGGCAGTTATCCACTTGCGAGTTACAGACCGGCGGTGCTACTGGGTCAAGCGCCAGCGCTCAGGGGCACGGGAACCCGTTCGCTCCACATGATTTTTATTCTTCTTCTTCTTCCTCTGCTTCTCTTTCTCTCTGGCTTCTTTACTACTTCATCTTACTTAACCTGCATCTTTCTCTCTTACCTCACTCAATCTAAATTGCCAAAGACTGTACCACTGACGCTGTTATAGAACGGAAAAAGTTATCCTTCCCTTCGAACAAAGAATAGATCGTTTCATCGTCTCACGTAATTTCGTCTGTAGAGTGTAACTCTGCCACACGGGTTCTGCCCATCACGACTCCGCTATACGGTTCTATGCAAAATATGATTGTTTCTGATCAGGTATACCTTTTTATACCTACGCCGTTGATGGGAAGACTCGAGATCGATCAGGCGAACGACCAAAGCACTCGATGATTTACCGCCAACCGATGTAGTATGATCATCAGATTTATTTTCCGACATTATGCTAAATGCATATTGATATGATTTTTATACTGGCTGTACAAAAATTTAAATATTTTAGATATAATTTTGTTTGAAACTTGGTATAAAATGTGTATTTCATTAATTAAATAAATTTTGGAAGTTAACAATTTTTTTTTGACCGATTTTATGCCAACGATTTATTTATAAACAGCGACCAAAGAACAATAAGAAATTGCTTTTCAGTTGCAGCTATTCAAATTGCGAATTGGGTATGTGTCAGTCTAACAGGATAGATTTTGAACATTTTAATAATTCAAGTTTCCTGTATTCATGTCACGTCTTTGTAACAGGGGGGTATATATAGATACTAACCTTTCTTGACATGCACCGGTTATTGAACTTCCTAGTATAATCATACGTAAATGTTCGTGGTAATGCATACACCAGAATAAACGATGTATATAGACTAGCTTGAGCTGGCGTCGGGAACGTCTCTCGTCTTTCTGACGACCCTACTATCTATGCTGTCCTAGCCAGCCGTGGAGCGCCGGTATGGGGAGCCAAGGTGGATGATGCTGCTCGGGTGCGAGTGCTGGTGCTGTGCTAGTGGGGGCGTGCGATAGTTCAAGTCGTGAGCGGACAGCCCCGCCCGACACGACCGCGGAGCATCTCCGTTCTGACCCCCGCTGACTTACCTCGGGTCTTTCCCGACTCCCCTCAAGCCTCACCGCGCACGGGACCCACCAGCAATATCCCACCAAACCCAGCAATCTTCCCCTCCGCGATTCACTGACTGCTCGAGTGTGCTCGGTGTGTTGCACCGCTAGCACTCTCGCTCGACACTCTACTGCTTTGGGCCTACGGCAGATGGCGTGTTCTGCGAGCGATCACTGGGCAAGCAGCCCTGCCCAGAGATTCATCGCTCAGACCATTTACAGTACTTGATACAAGTTA
The DNA here is from genome assembly GCA_963989365.1 of Rhimphoctona megacephalus. NCBI lineage: Eukaryota > Metazoa > Arthropoda > Insecta > Hymenoptera > Ichneumonidae > Rhimphoctona > Rhimphoctona megacephalus. The sequence goes on from OZ022414.1 coordinate 57,707,434, forward strand.
AGAAGTAATGAAGAAAACAGAAGAAAAATTTCCTATAGAAGATAGGAGGTCTTCTTTGCAATTTTCATAGGAATTTATGCAGATAATTTTCCGTTGAAAAATTGTCTGTCAATAAATGCTTGATTACTCCAAATATTGTTACTTATGCTGATATTCTAAGAGCGTACTACGGAAGAAGCCTAATTTGTTGTCCATTAAGCCGTTAGGAATATGTGCAGTCAATTGGATGTATTTTTATGCAAGGCTGCAGACCTAAACAGAAGGAGTAAAGGCAATGATAAGTGTGGGAAGGGTGAGTTACCTGCGGCCTTATATCATGTGAGTATGAAGGAGAGACACCGAAGAAGCTATGTTGAATGCATTAGGGAAACCTTGCTCTTACAAAGCACACAGAATAAAACGTGTAGTGTACAGACGGAAACTTAGTTTACTCAGGGCTCGGTGTAACTCCACCTACCTTGCAACCTGCCTACCTGTCTGGTCTATATAGCCGAAGAGCGTTGAACCCAGGAAGTGCGACCGTGAAACAGTCATTCCTCAAAGAAACAGTTTGAGCTCCTATTGTGAGCGATCATGAAGAGCTAAACGAAAGAGGGTAAATGCTCTAATGAAAAAACGAATGTTGCAGAGTGAAAAAACATTGGCGATTCATTAGATTTGCAGTCTCCATTATGATATCGACTCTCTAAGTTCTAATCGCGCAAGCTATTATCTATGAAACTTAACTTACACAGGGAATAAGGAATCACTGCACGTAGAACTGAATTTTTCCACGTTGGTTTCCCTATCACGCCATCTCAAATTTCACCTTCATCACCCTTCGTCATATTTGTTTATATGGATATACCCTCTTGTAATCTTATCGTGGAATCTAGAGATCTAGTGAAAATCTTATTCAAGGGGTCAAAATTTGATGAGACAAGTAGGCCCGATCAGGGTGATGAAAAATACCAATAAATAAATCGTTGGTTGATGTACACATACGGTTATTTGCACGAACGAGAAAAGCGCCCAGACACGGCAGAACCTCTCCAACGGCAATTCCCGATGGGAAGTCCGGGTTATGCTGAGAGATAGGAGAGGCGTGGAGAGAGAAAAAGAAGACAGAGAGGGCACAAGATACTCCGGGGGGCCGCGAAGGTCACAGGGCTAAGGCATTTCTCACGCCCTCAACGTGTCGGTGAAACACCCCACTTAGACGAGCCATCCGTACGTTCGTACATATACGTAGTTCTTAACGCGGGCGATTAGTATACGTGCTTAATTGCCGTTAACGTGCGTGCGTGACGGTAGGTATCGATCATCCAGAGTTTTCTCGCTGCGGAGCAGCGCGCAAGAAAAAGCATCAATGTATCAGCGGGTGAGTGAGGATGCGAAAGGGGACGATTATTCTCTTTCCTCTACACTGTCTGATAAATTATCGGGTAAAGTTGCTGAGTTGAGGTAGGACGCAAGCGTACTGGTCAGGGGATATTCAATATATAATCGTTGATAAGTAAAATCGAATTTATAGATCAATCATGCCGACGTAAAGTTAGATTACTCAAGAAAAATCAAATACGTATATTTTATTTTCGTCGTCTTTTCTATTTAGAACAGACGTCGCTCTACTGGGAAAATTGAGAAAACAAAGGCTGAAAGAATGGTAATAGAAGATTTGCTCAGTACTGCTTAGCGTAGATGAATAATCAGTGAGTTTTAAGGATGAGAGTTGATAAATCGGACCATTACTCTCCAACAGCACCCTCTCGTCCCTTGAGCCACGATCAAAGTAATGATTCAGTAAATTTGCTAGTAGAGCGAAACTGTCTCGTTGCTCTAATTAATGACGATGTACTCTATAAGTATATTGCATATAATAATAGCAGAGGAACACGAGTAGAAGATTTATCACGGACGATACTCAGAGAGATTGTCGGACTATAGAGTGAAACGACCGTCAAATAATTTAACTCGCCCTATTGTGTTCTCACTGACATGATGGTACTTTGGAAAGCTTCATCGTATTGCATAATTACCTAATTAATTAAGCTGAAGAAACGATGCGACCGTGTATTAACAATAACCATAACGATTGCCTAGATCGTGTGATCAAAGATAAGATGATTTTTTTGAGGCCCCCATTCCTGATCCTTTGAGCTACATGAGTCTAAGTTATAAGATACCAGTGTACGACTTCGCAGTCATTGTAATGTGCTTTTTTTTTAGAAACGGCTACTCACGATGGATACTATGGTACTGTATTTACGAACATAGAATATACGTATACGTATGGTGGATCCGATAGATTTTATCTTGGTATGAATAGGAGGGGCAGCCGGAGCGATATGACCACATAGCCTATTGCTACTCGGCTTACGCGGCGAGCGGCTACTGTACACCGCCCCAGCCGCAGGATCCTAGCACTGTCTGCACGCTTCACCTCGCAATCCGTTTGCGGTTCGATACGATTTATCTCGATCGGTAAAGCGTGCTTTCCTTGGTGTTATGTGTGTTGAAGCAACGACGAACGGTTGGGTTTCTGAGTGGCGTAACTACTTCAGGAGCTGCTAAGTCCCAGTAGCGTTTTTTCGATCATTTGATCGTGACGCTTGAATTCTGCTGTTAAACTCGAATAATCTTTTACATGTGGTAAATGAGAGTAGTCTAAAGTAGGCAATTGAAAGGGAATAAAATCTTTCCATCAGCAGAAAAAACCGATGCCATTAAGAAAATAAGTCCATTTCATGGAAAAGTTTCATATTTGACTGTTGTCTTACGTGCATTCGCGTTTTTCTTCGTTTTTGCGCGTCATAAGCTTTTCAGACGGTTTTTTCATTCTTGACTGTGTAGAAAGGATTCTTACATTATACAACCAGAGTACTGGTACGTTAATACGGTTACGCATTATCTAGATTGTTCCGCGCACACGCGGTGACTTTGGCTTCCGTCGAGCCTGAAGAACCGACGTGAAGCAACATGAGTAATTAATCAAAGACAATCAAACTCTGGGAACGCCCGTTTGCACCGACTCCCAACAAACAGGATGCAACATACGTATGTATACCGACGTTCCCTTCACAATCCGTCATCTTTGTTCTCTCTGTCATAGAGTTGAGCGATCCTTCAGTTCTTTATATCAGCAGTACTCGTCCTTTTAGAAGAAAATTATGCATTTACTTCCTCTTGTATTCAACTTGAGAGGACGGGTAATGAAAAAGCCTCTGCTAATTTTCTTTTTATTACATGATTGACTCCGTATGGTGAATGCACAAAACTTTGTTTTTCTGGTGAGGAACACATATATTCTTGGAAAGACTGAAAAATACCAGTATTGCCAACCGAGACGATGGTGTACCAGACACCTCAAAAAATAAAAAGATTAAAAGTTATCTGCAGCAGCTCTGAGTATTTCTACCGCGAAATAAGTGGGTATTACTCGTAAAGCAATTGGTATTCGTTGCTGGTTTCAGTTCATAATGTTCGATTCTTTTTAGACTCATCCCTCGTTTACGGGAGAGAGCACGAGAGTATGCGGAATTTTAAACAACCGTCGAATCGATGCATTGCTGGTACAATTGGTACATATACAGACTTCACTTGGGATTTCTTGCTCGGGTATGCGCTCGAGCTTCAGCAACAATGAGATGAGAATCGTTGCTATACATACACACGGTATACTTTGCCTGAGAAAATTACCCCTTGTATATTCTCTCCCTTCGCTTAAACGGGTGAAAGTTACAAGTCGTCTCGTTCTGACTCGTTTAAATCTTTCGTTCTTTAAAAAGAATGAGATATGTATATAAATATATTACATAAGTCGAATACAATCGTTTATTTTTTACACTGACGTCATAAACTTGACATCGCGTGTCGCGTGAATGCCCGAGGTATGTTTTCCGACGGCTCCTGTCGGAAAACATAAAGAAATTATAAAGAACAACGTAACGAGAAGACGAACGCTCTTGTGTCATAACTTTTGGTCCGGTAGATAATACGCTTCGTGATATCCATACTCATAAAAACCGTGACGAGATGTATCCTATCACTTTGAAGGTATGACGGTAAGTGCAAAAAATTTCTGTATTAAAATTAATACACAAGTATAGGAAGTTTTTATGCGGATACCGTATATGAAATTTCAGTTACGCTGAAGAAAATTAGGAGACGTGATATTTTAAAGATACGAGTACTGTTTAGTAATATTAATATACTCATGTAATTGAAAAATCATACACGTGTAAAGAAATTTTGATCTAGTGCATATTAAAAATATGAAACATTTGATAATATTAATATCCGGGTGCATATTAAAGTCCATGCACCTGCGTAGTGATTTTAATATAAAAATTGGTTATTATATATTTTTGTCTAGTAATTTTTAGACTTAAGATTACTAAATTACCGCATCGTATGGCGTTTTCTCAAGACTTATGTCTATGATATTTCTAAAAATGCATCGTACAAGGAATACTGTACACATTAAGAATAACATTCCAGCATAGTAAAATCTATACCTGTGTATTTGAAATAGATGTAATTTGTTACAATTTTCGGGTCCCTGTACTTGGAAAACCCTTGTTAATATTTATATACGAGTGAATATTAAATTTAATACACCTGTCATGAAATTTTAAGGAAAAAGGCATTGAATTGATGTACTTGTATGTTGGATCTTTCAAAGTCTAAAGTCAATATCACGTGGTCATTTCATTAATTTTGTTATGGCTACAATCACAGACTGATAGTCATGGCAATCAAGCCAATCAATTGTCGCCGTATAAAATTATAAAATCCAACACACTGTATCAGTGTCGGTTCTGATGTACCATAATTGGTATATGTTTCTTATGGACTCGAGCGACTTGTATATATTCCCGCCCGGTGGACGTTCCCCATATGAGAAAGGTCTCGACGCTTTGCGCCACGCGGCGGCCAGAGGGCCAAGCTCTGAAATATATCTGAAATTCCATATGCGGTAGAGGCATACAAATTTCATACACTTGTGTATTAATTCTAATATTAATATTTTTTACGGTGAATACATTTGCATATCAATCTTAATACATGGATTTGTTTTAACAGAGCAGGGTATATGAATTCTTATTTCCATTTTAGCTTCGTATTTTTGAGAGCACGGCTTTGTGGTAAGAAATTACATGTATTGTATTATTAACATTCATGTGTATCTTATTTTTTGGTCAACTGTCAAGAAAATTCAAAGTTAATTATCAACCAAAAATATGGTTTATTTAGTACATGTTCACAAAATTCTTAAATTTCGTTTAACTATTCAACGTTGTGTATATTAAATTCAACATCAGTGACATAAAATTTATAATCATGTTTTAATTTTGTTATACGAGTGCAATCATTTCTATTTCATATATCCAGTTTATAAATTTCATATGCTGTTGTATGGTAAATCTATTGTAAATTTCATATATTTTTTAACAGCGTGGTCTCATTCTTTAAACGACGATGAAAAAGTTACGATTGACGTACAAAGTGAAGAAAAAAGTCGGACTATATTTAATATCGTACACTGTTAAAAAATATATGAAATTTACAATACTTTTACAATACAACGGTAAATGAAATTTACAAACCGGGTGTATGAAATGAAAATTATTGCACTCGTATGCCAAAATTGAAATATGAACATAAATTTTGGTTACTGATGTGGAATTTAAGATACATAACAGTGAATATTCATATGAAATCTGAAAATTTTGTGGACATGCATTGAAATAAATCATATGTTTGATTGATAATTAACACACATGTATATGAATTCATCTACTATCAACAATGTATTAAAATTACAGTATGATCTTCACTTTTCTTGACAGTTGACTGAAAAATAAGATACACATGAATGTTAATAATACGATACATATTATTTCCCATCATAATTCTATCTCTTAAAAATACGGTACAAAAATGGGAATGAAAATTAATATACCCTATAGTATAAAAAAAAATCCGTGTATTAAAATTCATTTGCCTATGTATTAATTATAAGAATCTCAATATTAAAATTAATACACAAGTGTAGGAAATTCGTAACGCTCTGTGGGCACCGTGCTTCGCGCTCTGGCCACCGTATGGCGCAGAGCGTCGACTTTCTCATAGGAGGCACGTGCTTCGGACGAGGATATATACAAGTCGCTCGAATCTAAGAAAATTGTGTAAAACATGAAAATGGTAAACACCAAACTTAACACAAGATGTTGAGATTATAATAAAAAATTTTACGGCGATAATTGCTCGACTTGATTGCCACGGCATCAAGTGGTGATAAGTTACTCTAATTAATTTCTTGAGATGTCTGCATGATTTCGACCCTCAACTTTAAAAAATCGAACACAATAGTACATGAATTAATGTATTCCCCTTAAAAACTCATAATAGCTGAATTTATTTAATATTCATTCGTATATTAATATTCAAAAAGGATCACCAAATTTTATGATACATTTCTAGAAATATCGTAGACATATGTAATGCGAAAATGTTATACGGTGCCTGAAATTTAGTAATCTTGAATCTGAAAATTACTATGCTGGTAACATGAACTTTAATATACCTGTATAGTAATATTAGTTGATGTTTCGTGTTTTTAATATGCACAAAGTCAACATTTCTTACATGTATATGATTTTTCAAATACACAAGTATATTAATTTTACTGAACAGTGCTCGTTTCATCAAAATACCGCGTCTCTCAATTTTCCTCAGCGTATCTGAATTTTCATGTACTGTATCTGCGTAAAAACTTCCTATACATGTGTATTAATTTTCATACGGAAATTTTTTACAGTGATATACAGGGGATTCGATTCTCGTTGAACCATTCGTTGCATATACTCGTTTGTTTGTGGTATATGATTAAGACGAAGTGTTACTTTCTTTTTCGATGGCTAGATAACGGGCAATTGTTGACTGAAAATCGACGAATTATGGCTGGCATTGGTGAGAGGAAAAAAACGCTGGACAAATATAGAAAGGGGAGAGAGAAAGAATCTTTGGGGAGAAAATCACAAGCCAATACTCGCGAAATGGCAAACATACCAAGAGTACGAGGGATTACACGGTTGGGTACTACCGTGGCGCATTCTCTCCGGCAGCGTGAAGAATTATTGGGACGCATCGTTGTAATAACACGTGGGGTGCGAGCGTTCGATAATCGAACCTACACACGCGGAATACACACTGGACATCGTGGTCACAGCATGTTGTTACTCTGCTGGCTTGCACAGCTATGGCAAAGCTATTTCAATTTACGTGTTTAGGCTTCACGTGAAAATGATGGAAGTTTCATATAGATTGGATTTTATTTACGGGACTTTCGAATAACTTTGTTTTTTTTTCTATTTGAACGTGTGAGAGAATGGCCGAGAGATAATGCTGTAGTTCGTATGGGTATTATGGTACACTCGAGGCACGAAGTGGCGATTTCTCGTCGAAGAAGAATACGGAATTCTGGTGCCGGAATTCCGAATACTTACGACTTATCGCTCGTGTCTATCGAGGAGGCGCGATCTGTGTTGTGTGCTGGGCTGTGCACGTGTGTGATTCTGTGTCGATGTATTTATCCGTGCATAGGATCGTCGTTCAAATCGCGTCGTGATACATACGCTATCTTCTATGCACCAACTTTAGACCTCTGACCTTTCTTTTCTCTAAAGCGAACTACGACGATTCGCTCCGGTGTGTCTATGGAATTACGTTGTGGATGAAATTTTCATATAAACTTACCGGTAGATGCGCAGAGCGGGGGCGGCGTGGGCGTTGTCGAAGGCGAGGGAATTCTCCTAGCTGTGGTAATTAATGCCGCTGCTGGACTGTAACGAGGCACCTGCAGTACAACCGGAGTCTTCACCGACAGGTCCACGGGTTCAAGCTGTACCGGAGGTCCCGCCGCCTGCTCGATAAAGAAAACACTTATTTTAGACAAATAGTATTGAGATTTTTTTTTCATTCGCACTTGACACAAATACATTGTTGTGCCTGGCCTTTAACAGGTGTAACAAAAATCCCATTCCATAATGGGATCCCATCCTATAAATAAGCTGACTAATTTTCTAGAAGCTACTGAATGTAAAAATACATTAATTTAATACAGTTATGTGGTAAAAACGTTGGACTATACATAGCTTATTTCCGATTTTTCTAGTGTCTACATAAGAGATCAGATCTGAATTCCGTGAAGATTCTCAGCTTTATATCTAGTATTTATATTGTATAGAAAATACAGGACGTGCAGGACTACGTATCAGTAATACGAGTCATGGAACGTCGTTTCTTTCTGACGTATAAAGCACATGATGGAGACGAAGAAGAAGTAGAAGAAGAACCGTGCATAATACCTAATGAGCCTATCTACGTAATAACGCGTAATTGCCTCGAGCGTGCTCGATCCCCGTCGATAATTCTAAGCACGTCTCCCTGCTCTGTACACGCTCGGTTGAACTTATGGGGAAAGGCCATAACGTATATTCCAACCAAGATTATTATACATATACTCGGCCTATCATCTGCCACACGACTTTTAATAACATTATTATTTCGAGACACTATCCCTTTTGTATCTTTCTTGTCACACCTTTCTCTCGTCTCGAATTAGTAAGACAATTATTCGAATTCAAAAAGAAATATGATAAAAAAAGTCAAGCCTCGTCGCATTTTGAACTCTGCTGGGAAAAAAGTGGTTTCCAATCGCTAACAAATTCTTTTCGATTGAACGAATTTCAAGACCGGTGCGATCGGTTATTCGGTTTCTACCCCCCCCCCCCCACCGCCCCTTTCTCTCTCTCTCACTCCCGCTCTTTCTATCTCGCTGTTTCCATCTTTTCCGCGCGTGTTTATCGGACCACCATGGAACCATTCCACTTTTTCACTTCCAGCTTCTCGCGCTGATCCCTCCGGGAATATCGCGTCGATTTTTCTTTTTGTTAGCTGTGACACTGCACTCGGCCAACAGGTATTCGCGAACGACATTGCAACTTCCTCGTTGGGAACCAACGTATATTTGTGTCGAGAAGCCCGAAGGCTCGAGAAATCAAACAAGATCGTTCCCTTTTCGCGAGAACTTACTTCCCTCCTCTTCCCCCTCCTTCTTCTTCTCCGGGAACAGGATAAGCAATAACCAGGTTTGGAGGCTTACGGAAGACACGATTGACCATACGACCAATCATTTCGTCAAGTGTGATTTCATCTTGTTTTCGATCTGACTTATTCGATCAGGAGATATAACGAAAACAGCCAAGCGCGATTTGAATCCCTGACACGTTCGTTCCGTTTCTCGTTATAGAGGGCAAACGAAGCGCATTTGTGAAATGATGATCGAGGAGAGGTAACGGAAAACAAACGACTCAATTCCGGATAACAAGAGATGTTTATGACGCCCATCATGAACATCTTTATTCAGCGGACCTTTTTCCTCTCGTGGCTCGTTATTCTCGTTAATAAACCCCGATGGCGATTTGGCTGTAAAAGTGAAGATCCACGAAACTGATACGACGTTATGTTTACACGTGTATGAAAAAGCAACTAGAGTAAGAATTATCAGGTGTTCCAAAGCGTTAATTTTTTTTCTGCCCTTGCAAAAGCCTAAGTTAATCCTTGTCTAGAAAAAAATGATGACAGTTTCGACAACGAGTCAATATAAGTACTTATAAAGAAAAAAAAGCGTACTTATAAAAAACATCAACTAGTCATGTTCTACAGCTTGTATGGCTACATTCACTGCAGGTCTCAATGAAGGAGTATTGAGTTTCCAGCTTCATTTGTGGCCTCAAAAATGCTAAATGTGTGTGCGACCGAAATTCGCACCTGTATTATCGATCGCAGTTTTATGGTAATGAGCACCAGATTCATGCGGATGGGCGAGCTCGGATATTGTGGGAAATGTGAGAATTTCAACAGAGGCACCGACGGCCTTATGGACCTGGAATCGATACGGAATCGACTCTTTTACCGGTGCATTTAATCCGGTTTTGGTATTTCTGCCACTGCGCACTCTGCCTCCTATAAATACAGAGATGATCAAGAGTATTGCCAAAAGTATTCCTCAATTACAAATTATTTTGAGAAAGATTTTTTTTCTTGCTATTAGTGTTCAGCATGTAATTTTTTCTTGCTATTAGTGTTCAGCTCGAGTAATGATAATTCAGTTTTCATGTTTCAAAAGATTGTATATGTTTACTATTGAAGTTTGCATCATTGTAACGTACTAAAAAATTCGGGGGTTATTTATTAGATTCTTTATTTCTGAAATTGTCCAATTTTTTCTCGCGTATTTATTTTTTGGGTCCCACAAAATGGTTTCCTAATTTTCGGAACCTAACACTGCAATTAAATTTTGGTCTCTACTAAATGAAAAATAAAAACTTCGCTGCATTGCAACGATGCAAATTTTAACATCGTTTAGCACTCCTCGTGCTACAGGAAACTTTAAAAACCTCTTTCGTGTTGAGTTTCAAGCGTAAATCGGCTTAGGGTTGAACGAATTAAATGTAGCTAGCAAAGAGAAACTTTGTCGTTGGTAATGCTCTGATAGAGTTGTACAACTCCTAAATGTATTAATGCCGGGTAGGAATTCATCCAGATATAAATTTTGAGTCGATTCAAAGAGATTCCAAGATGAGCAGTTTAAGAATACATTGCGAATTGCAAATAATAGCGCGGAACAATAAATACAATAAGATATAAAAAGTGAAACGAATAGTGCGTCTATGTGACTAATAGCTCAATAAAGGCGTATAAAAGAGATTGCCATTAAGAAGTATGAAAGCGTTTCTTTCGTGGATTATATATAGTACAGCAGAGCGCGGTGATGAGGAGCGTCTCATCATGGGAAAACTCGGTCGAACTTGTCATTGATCGAGCGAGTAGGAAGCGCGGCCGGAGATGAAGGAGCAAAGAGCCAAAGAAGATCAAGGAGAAAGAGAAGAAGACGGTGAGAACGCGGTAGTGAAGGAAAGATAGTACATTTCCTTGCTCGCTTTCTGTGCACCCACGCTGTAGAGAGCGATCTCATCCACTATGAAAATATGAATAAACGAAGCCGGGAGGGCGTGCTCTCTACCGCAAAGTCATCCCCTTTGTAAAGCCTTAGTTGCGAGTATTCTGCACAGCAGAGCTCCTATGTCCTATGTGCATAAGCATGTGATCCGGTATGAGTGCGCACGCTACAGAAAAGGAGCCCAACCCTTTGCGAATAAAGAGAGCTGCTCCGGTGAGGAAGATCAAAGCTGGCGCGTGAAGGAAAGAACTCTTGAGCGCCTGTTACTTATTTGTAGGTATGTATACTATACACATATATCAGTGAAACTTCAGTGGATTGCACTGCATGTCCGTATACATACTTCCACAAGCTTTGGCGGCCTATTAGACAAATTCTAAATATATTTGACGCATAGAGGAGAGTAGGATGGCGTGACTTGCTTAAGAAATAAGTAATTGGATATTAATTAAAATCTACACAAATTTCCTTACTCCATTTTTCGTCGCATACAATCATTAAGTTATCTATGCTTGATATCATGGGATCGTGTGAAATAATCTTCACATTCTCAACATTCATGTACCGTATGTTTATTTTTTTCTTCAATATACTGTCGGTTTATTGATTTTTGGAGAAATCTTTCTAATAACTTAGACTCTTCGCTGAAGCGAGGCGTTACCTCTGATTACATTATGTTATTATTCCTGCTAATATAATTATAAACATCATTTGAGGAAATGATCGATGTACGAAATTAAAACGAACAAATCACTTCTTATCGGTGATATCGATAGTTTTTGACTACCGATGCTTTGATAGTTTTTATAGTTTTTGGCTCTCCGTCATTCTTTGGGTAACTTTTTGAGAATATATTGAAAAATACAATACATACATCAATCTACAGCAAGTATAATCCTAATGCTAAATAGGTTAGCATCTTCTGCACCTCCGTTTGATTGTCTTGCTGTAATATATTTATATAAGTATTATAACTTTCATACTGAAACTGGCGGCATGTCTGGTATGAAATGGATTATACACAGCTCGTATGGTAACCGGTATACTCAGGACGCAATACATTACCAGCCTCATGAGGCGAAAAGAAGGAGATAGAGAGAAATTACAATATTCATTCGTGACGATCGAGGCGCCGCCTTTCTCGAACCATCACAACACATGTGCTCCTTCATTTCAATTGAGTCTATAAATCAAAACTCTTTTCATCACAACATGCAAATCCATCGCGAAGAAAGTGACTTTTCCATATGCTGCGGTTTGACTTTTAGCCAGATTTTGCAATTAGCATCATATTTATGCATTGCACGCAATCGATAAGGAAATCTAACGTATATGAGCAACAGAATGATTGTATTTGCAAAAGTGTATGCATTCGAAACTTTTCAGTAACTGTGTAAAAATTGCGGTGATGATACGTGCACATAGAAAAAAGAATAGAATTCTGTATGAGCAGTTGTATGAGCGAAGAAATCAATATAAAATAAGCCTATAAGATAATGTTTCGATGATGAAGCAATTTTGATCATCGTGCAAATCGATGTCGAAACAAAACAAAATAATAAAAAAAATTGACACGCCGCTGACTTTTGATCTTTTGATACGCAAAATTCATGCTAATTAGTTAACCGATCGTTCTCAACGTGAATTAATCGTTCTTAAAGAGCAGTGCGAGTGTCGATCAAAATGTGAAAGTGAAATATACGGTAGGTAAATTTCAATATTTCTTACATATAAATTTTTATTTTTTCGTTGTCTATTTACAGAATACGATGATAAGTGATTGATGTACGGGATCGAGAGTTGGAAAGGATGAATTCACGGATGTTGGTCGATCGTGAGAAATCTCGTGCAGTACATTGGACATCAAAGAGGCAAAGGAACGACTAGAAAATATATAGAATAGTTTGTAAAACGATAGAGAAAAAAATGGTGGTGTGAATACGTACGTAGGAAAGACACGGAAGGCTCTAATTATATGGGTTGTACTCTTGGAGCATTCAGTGGTGGTTACTAGAGGCTGGAAACGCTACCGAGAGACTACGGAAGCGAACGGTCGTGTACGAGCGAACGAGCGAGTCTTCGCCTCTTTTCTCGCGTAACAACTCCATTAACACGTTCTTCGATCTAATTACGTGCGGTCAGCGAAGATATAATCGTTGTTCTCTCTGTGCAAGCTGTACATCGCGCTTCTTCATTTACGCGCAGTGCTGAATGCGTATAATTTTTCAAAAAGTCAGACGAAAATGGAGGCGAACCAAAAAAATAGCATTCAAGGAGATGAAGATGATTAAAAATTTTGTGCGCAACGAATTGTTCCAGTGTTCAACGAAAGAATAATAGAGCGAAAAAGAAGCAGACCGTTTTACATTGCTTTCGCTAAGATTTTTTGATAACCTTATTTTTAGAGATATAAATCTACCGGTATATAGCGATTATCGTAATAATACCCGCGTAAAAAAATCAGTTTGGGCAAGACATCTGAGTGAGTCGTCTGGCTGAGAACGGTTTCCGAGACTCTTTTAAATTCTTCCCGAGAGTCTCGCCGAGACTGTTTCCAAGATTTTATTCAAATTTTTACGAGAGTCTCGCCGAGACTGTTACTAAAGATTTATTGAATTTTTTTTTTCAGAATCTCGCCGAGACTGTTTTCAACATTGAAAAGAAATTTTGTTGGGAGTCTCGCCGAGACTGTTTTCAAGATTTTTTGAAACTTTTTTTTTCTCTTCACATTTACTGATGGTGATAATGAATGACATTGGATGTGAATTTTTTTTTTAAATCATTTCAAGGCCTTAGGCACGACAAAGTGCAATGGTTGTAATGTCTTTGGTCTTTGGGAGCAGACCATAGCCTGTGATTTGATAATATTGAGTCGAAATCCCGACGAGACTATATAAAAATCGGGCGGACTATCCGTGGACGTGAAAGAAGGAAGGCCACCTGTCGCGTAAAGTTGGAAGCTCTACAAACTTTTGATTTTCCAGCTAGTTGGCGGCATTGAGCTGTTGTCGTTCGCGTCCTCGTATAGCCTACCCGATTCTTATATAGTCCAGTTGGAGTTTCATCTCGATATAAAAAATCGCGTCACTGATCGCGTTGTTTGATCTTATTCCGATCAATACCAACATTTTGTCTTGCCTGAAATAATCAGACGTTTTTTCTATCTCTTAATCTTTAAATTGAGTATAGACTATGCACTATATCGCAGCAATTCCCAAAAAATCGCGCTATGCATTTCGGATAGATTTTTCTATTCAAGATTCATGGCTAGATAGAAAGTATCGGAAAGGGTCTAGGAGAGTCTCGGAAAGAGACTGTCGAAAAAAAATTTGAAAAAGTCTTGGAATTAGTCCCAGCGAGACTATCGAAAAGAATTTCGAAAAGTCTGGGAAAGAATCTCGGCGCGACTTCCAAAAAAAAATTTTTTTAAATGTTGGAAACGGTCTCGGCGACTCCTAAAAAATTTTTTTTTAAATCTTGGATACAGTCTCGGCGAAACTCTCAAAAATTTTTTTTTGAATGTTAGAAACAGTCTCGGCGAGAATTTCAAAAAATCTTGGAAATAGTCTCGGCGAGACTCTCGTAAAAATTTGAATAAAATCTTGGAAATAGTCTCGGCGAGACTCTCGGGAAGAATTTAAAAGAGTCTCGGAAACCGTTCTCAGCCAGACGACTCGCCCAGACGTCTTATCAAATCTGTATGGCAATATATACTTTATATAAAAAAAAAATTTAATAAAAGAAATTATCGTGATAATTGCATGAAGAAATGAAGCTCATCAGCGTTAGCAGAAGGGATATTATTTTGGGCCAATTAAATTTCTTTTCATCGTACAGAAACAACGGGGTATATTCGTATGGTTTCTCGGCGTATAACAATAATATTTAATGGTCGACAAATATTTTTTGTATATGACGCATTTCGCGTCGGTCAGCATTAAAATCAACGAAAATAATGATCCGTTATTAGAGCGAATCGCTGTTTCAACGCTGTTCGAGATTAAGCACATATCTGGGAGAGAGAAGGAAGGCGAGAGAAAATAAGGAACGAGATAGGATTGTGCGTGGCGAAAGAGTGTTTCGAGATGTTTATAACTCTCTTCGAGAGAAATGTAATTGGGACGATTGAACCATTAAACATCTTTGCTATACATACATACGCACACACTCGTTGACATATAACATGATGGAGTTCTTATATACTTTTGGTTAATCGTTGGTAGCTGAAAATATGACCGATAATAATAAAGCAGTCTCGTTTCATCGACTGGATCGATCGTTTTTTTTCTCAGAACCTCTCTCCTTATCTTTCGAAGTATTTTAAGAGGTCGAAGCAAGTTTGTGAATTAACCGTAGGCGATGAAAGAGTTGTAAAGAAAGATTCATGTGTTTAGCAAACGTTAATTGGTATGTTCGTGGCCGTCAGATCACTATCAATTGAGGAACTCTAACGCATGCCTTGCCGTGCCAAATTATCGAGATTTCCGGTAACGAAGAGTCATAAAAAATATATTCACATGTCATGATTGGCAAACGTAGGAAGAATTCTCTCCTACAGTCGTACCCAAAGGAAGATGTCTCTGAAGATAGTCCTTATCCGCATGTATCGGAGTAAACATTTCCGGGTTCTTGACATCGTCGTCGGCGTTGTCGTTGTTCTTATCGTTGTTGAGAATTCATTCAAATTTACCGTAACCTCGCGCCCGTTGACTTGTAGAACGTTACGCACGACTTCTAAATCGTATACCACTCCAAATATATACACCGAAGTGTATATACGAGCGATTCATAAGGCAAAACCAGTTTGATAAAAGAAAGCCTAATGAAAAAACCAAAATACATAAACTCTACAGTTCCTGATGGAATAAAAATTGGTAAGAAAACAGTCTAAGAGAATAAATATAAAATCAAGAAATGTATATGAGGAAACTTCATTCCTTGCCGCAATCCTGATAATACGAGAAAAAGAAAGAAGAACCAGAGAAAGAGAGAGAGAGAGAGAGAGAGAGAGAGAGAGAGAGAGAGAGAGAGAGAGAGAGAGAGAGAGAGAGAGAGAGAGAGAGAGAGAGAGAGAGAGAGAGAGAGAGAGAGAGAGAGAGAGAGAGAAAGAGATACTAGACGATTGCGAGAAATCTCATTGATCCAGGTTGTGCGAAAAGTTTATTCTTTTGCGCGGAGAAAAGATCTGCGGCATCGGAACTAATGGCGAAATATAGAGATATGCCTCGGCAACAGCGGTAAGCCACATTGCAACTGTAGAGAGCCTCTCTATTCTCGATATCTAATATACTATATAGGTATATGTATAATTCATACGTATATTGGATAAAAGAGAGAAGAACTACCGATCGAAGAGACGATCGGGTGGCGAGAGAGGTGCGCTTTATCGTGCCGAAGGCTTTTTCACTGTAGCGGTGTCCCTTCAGAGGATCCCGTTAAGGCGGCTCCTTCGCCTTCTATAACCGCGCTGTGGGACTTCTGTTTTCTGCCGCGTGACCACGAGCGAAAGACATCACATCGTATACGGTGCAAGGAGCAAAGGAGCGAGACAAACCGAATGGACCTCCCATTCTTTGCTTTTGCCCAGCGTAAAGTGGAAATGACATTCGAGCCACTCACTATATGTATTTCTTGATATATCTACATGGATATCAACGTTCCATGCTTCGACTGTGCATTACTTCTGCACAGTTGTACGCAAGAATTGAAAGAAACGTGTGTGCGTCAGTATAACCACGTGATAGAAAGAGACACAAGGAAAGAGAAGAAGGAGAACGAAGAAGCTGCATCGGCTCGTTATCGCTACCTCAGGACCCTTCTTTAAGGGGGACCCAGGAGTCTGATGTCGCTAGCTTCAGGCTTCGATGTGGAACCTGAGTAGAAGAGCTCGTGAACTCTCGTGACCGGGCGAGCTCGATGTTGTATCCTCTATCCGCACGTGTATACATGTGTCTGTGGATATATATGAGACGAGCCACGGGAGCACCTGATCCCTCAAGACATCGTGGATACAATTACAAGGTGCACGAGCCCGATAACCAGTGAAATATTCAGTGGCACTCCCAGGAAATTTTGCATTCGCTATTCCATCGGCGCAGAGGAAAAATGTATTTCCACGATTTCGATACAATTGTTAGTTGGGATACAAAAAATATATTTTTCAGTAAAATATTAATGTGCCTGAAATCATTTGATGTGCAATGATTATCAAGTGAATTTTAATTAAATAAATAAATTATTGAAGTTAATTGTATTTCTATCAATAAGAAAACTTTTTTCCGTGGCCCTGTGGATCTGGACTAATGTTAAATAATCCATCAAAAGTATGAAAGGGCGTGGACGTATCGAATTAGGACATAGCGGCAGTACTTACATATCGGCCGTGACAGCTGATGATGAGATCGAAACATCACGGTAGCGAAAGATTCATAAAAGGGCTCTTCGATCTTGGCAGTCGGCCATATTACAGAAGCACATTGGATATTAGAGAAGCGCGGGTGTCGCTTTGAGAGTTTACTCGGGCACGCTTTCACGGCGCTCTCTTAATGACGAGCGTTAAAGAGGAACTTTTAATTCTTTTGTTCGTACGCGGTCTACCGATACACCTCGTTATGTGTAGGAGTATATGTGTATATAAATACGAAATGAACCACCGATTCCACTGAGTTCAAAGCAGAATACAGTAGTGCGTCTCTGTCGGTTGATGGAAACATCGGCATTGTGCTCGAAGAGGCCAAAGAGTCGATGCTTGACGGATTCGATCAGCATCATGTATGCTCTTTTGCTAGCGGTGTGTATGTGTATATATGCCTTTCTTTCATTATTTGTTTTATGCTTTTCATATACTCTTCGAGTGAATGCAGCTCAGAGTTCGCTGGTTTCTTTAGAACCGCAATAATTGATTAACCTGCGGTGAATATAGAGAATCACTTACACTCAATGATAATGATATTAAGCCTCGAATTAAGAGATGAAGTGGACCGTGATATATGCTCTATCCATGTGTGTGTATATGTGCGTGTACGCAAAGAATCGAGTGACTTGCACCTCTCTTCTGTGAGGATGATGATCAGTCGGTAGTGTTCCCATCGAGAACTCGAGAGAGATCAGAAAGCGAGAAATGAGGATGGCGTTCTATATATTTATTTTCCCACAGCGACTGAACAAAACCTCATTTTTTTACCATTTGCACGGGGGGTCAAATAGTTCGAGATTTTTTAATTTTTAATTTTTTTACACCGGTTTTTACATTCGCTCGATCTCTCATAGAATAAAAAGATAAACGTTATAGCGTGAGCCCACGTACGGACTCTTTCCTAGACCATTCTTACGTAGAATCTCGTTCTTCCCCAAATTCACGTTTAATTATCGCCCAAGGCGAGACCAACCAACGATAAATGTATTTCAAAGCATTCTCTTGAACTAGCTTTGCGTTCCGTGTGTGATTCATTTTTTTTTCATCACCGCGTCATTTCAACTCGAGAATCGTGTTGATCCTAATGAATGGTTGTACGAGTTCTTTTCGGACCGTAGGTACATGACAGAGATCAGATTGCGGGCTTCTTTACATTCTTTTCTACATATGTGATGTGTACGGGAAAAAAATACCGTATTTACGATTCGTAAATTTGGCGATCGTTAAGAAATTTCGCACGAACTTCTCGATTGCAAAACGTCAAAATAAAATCACGTGTACGATAAATATTTTATTCAATAATCATTCTTAATTACCATAATGACAAGACTTAAAATGAAACTATAAGAGAACACGTGTATTCAAGCATAAATAATAAAAACAAGATGAACAGAGCAGAAAACTTGATGAATATCAAATGGGGACAAACGATCATTGCAGCGGTCGTAATTGTCATTCGGTGACGTTGAAGAAAATCAAGATAAAGAATATGCGACACAGACGGTCATTTTAGTGGATCATTCATAATAATCGGATTCTTACAACGGGACATTTCATATCCGCGAGTGGATTCTGATTCGCGTTGCGGTCCAATTCACATCTCCCCGATACTGTGGTGATATAACTGGTCCACCACGAAGCTTCAAGGTGGTCGAATCTCTCAATCCGAATATACACAATCCGCATCGAACAACTGTTGCACGGCTGTGGGTCATTGCCACAAGATCGAATTAGACTTCGCGATTGTATAGCGTGAGTACGTGATTATAAAGGAGCTCTCAATTAAAAAGCTTTTCTCGATGAACTAGAGTATAAAGAATGTAGTAAATTATTGGTTGTAATCTTTTGTATACGGCAAAGAGATTCTTCCGTAGATACTGTTGCAGAAAATAAATGCTACTGTTTCTTTAAGCAGTTATTGCTCGGCCTCCCTGAATGCACACAAATTGTACGATTTTACATGGGAAACAGCAACGGCTTAATTTGCTACTCATTCAACCTGATATTGTACGATTTTATATTTTTTTTTATTGCTTCTTCAATTTTACACAAATCATGAAATTTTATTTAATTAAGCAATGTTTATTCAATGTGAATGTTTTTATGCTCCAAGGAGAGACCGGTTATTTGGGAAAAGAGACGAGAATTGCGCGAGAC
This sequence comes from Rhimphoctona megacephalus, assembly GCA_963989365.1. Classification (NCBI taxonomy): domain Eukaryota; kingdom Metazoa; phylum Arthropoda; class Insecta; order Hymenoptera; family Ichneumonidae; genus Rhimphoctona; species Rhimphoctona megacephalus. Next base: position 57,727,014 of record OZ022414.1, read on the forward strand.
GAAATCCGTGACTCCTTTCGTGATGAGCGATTCGATCTGTGTTAATCCTCGACTTATCTTTCATATCTGATCAAAAAAAGGCGCGAAATTCATCCTTGGAAGAGATCCGACGATTAGACGCGTAAATTGATTTGATAGGAAGGCTCTGCGATATAGGTTCTAAATTGGTTGATCAACAGTCGCAGTCGGTGGTAAAAAAAAGTGAGAGTCATCTCATCGCTATTTCGTCTCACCTCTAAATCAACTCGTCTCAATTTACAAAATCACGCCCTGAATTCATTTCTTTTGAGTTTTGTCGCCAATTACATAAGTATTTTATGATAATATAATCATTGGACCAACGTTGATGAATGATATCTCTTCTTGTTGTGCAATGTCATTTGAAAATCACAACGTAAAACCTGTCGCCATAGAATTCGGATGGACTGTATTTCAACTAAACAAAATACAATTCAAAAAGGAGAAAGACAGGTTGTGGCATGCTCAGTAGGGATCAAAAGATTCTTATCTGTCAAAGGTCGTAAATTTTTTGACAAGATTGTAACGAGCAAAGTACCAAGGAAGTGAACATAGGCACAATTGTTTCATCTATCAGGTCCCTAATAACGGTCGTCAATGTCCATTGATAAAGTTGACAGGTGACTCCTTTGACGAGTGACAGAGTCTTATGAGAAAGAGAGAGAGAGAGAGAGAGAGGAGAGGAATAAAAGAGTTAGAATTTTCACCATCGTATAGGTGATGTGTTCACGTAGTTTACCAGCTGTTGAACCGCCGCGTTACATAGAATCTTCTTCTCTCGGTGAACCATAGCTTGATGCAACGTGTGTTTACGAGGCAAGGGGGCACGCTGTGCACAGAATCTTGGTTGAGAAGTGCATCATTGGACACGAAGAAGGGGAGAAAAAGAAAGAAAGATAAAGAGAGAGAGAGAGAGAAACCACACGATGATAAATCACGTCGGCCTTGCTTTTGCTGTATAGTCTCCGCCTTTCGTGGATGCGCAACGGGAGAGTGCACAGTTTCTATACGGCGAGTGTAACAGTCGTGCAATTTTACTTCCACAATAAACACGATCGCAAAGAGCCTCGCCCAGTCTTTCGAAAGAAAAAGAAAGTGATAATAAAACAAATTCTGTTACATTTATATCAGTGGATTATTGGTTTATATTTATAAAGAGGCAGGGTTAAGAAGGGTTAAGTAAAGAGAAATCAATTGAAAAAATATAACAACAGAAAGAAGCAATTTAGGTAATAAAAATCGAACGAAGACGATTTAAAAAATAATTATGGGTTTAATCACTTTGAATAACATTAATTTTCATTATGTGCATATACGAAAAAAATTTCAAGTGCGTTTTAACCTTACACTGTAAAAAATTTCCGTATGAAAATTAATACACATGTATAGGAAGTTTTTACGCGGATACCGTACATGAAAATTCAGATACGCTGAGAAAAATTGAGAGACGCGGTATTTTAATGAAACGAGCACTGTTTAATAAAATTAATATACTTGTGTATTTGAAAAATCATATACATGTAAGAAATGTTGACTTTGTGCATATTAAAAACACGAAACATCAACTAATATTACTATACAGGTATATTAAAGTTCATGTTACCAGCATAGTAATTTTCAGATTCAAGATTACTAAATTTCAGGCACCGTATAACGTTTTCGCATTACATATGTCAACGATATTTCTAGAAATGTATCATAAAATTTGGTGATCCTTTTTCAATATTAATATACGAATGAACATTAAATAAATTCAGCTATTATGAGTTTTTACGGGGAATACATTAATTCATGTACTATTGTGTTCAATATTTTAAAGTTGAAGGTCGAAATCATGCAGACATCTCAAGAAATTAATTACAGTGACTTATCACCACTTGATGCCGTGGCAATCAAGTCGAGCAATTATCACCGTAAAAATTTTTATTATAATCTCAACATCTTGTGTTAAGTTCGGTGTTTACCATTTTCATGTTTTACACAATGTTCTTAGATTCGAGCCAGTGTTGCCAGATGGTCTACGCGGCTTTCCCCTAGCGTCTCTCAGGTTCCCCCTAAAAATCCCCTAAATACCCCCACTCGCCTACTTGCTATGACACGAAATTTAAACCGACCAATCACATATGGTTGTTAGTTGACTGGTAGATGAAACACACTCTGTGAAATGAAATCATGCATTACCGAGTAAAATAACCACAATTTTTAAATCGTAAACTAATTTTACCAACATTTTGAGAGAGGCATGGATTTTTGAGGGAGGTGATAAATGAAAAACTTTAAAACCTTTAAACGAATTTTGTCATGTATCTGATTATTATAATCAACAGATATTATATTTGTGTTAAAGACATATGCAACGAAGAATATTACTTGTATTTATAAATGTTAACAAACTTTTCATCGATTCTTATATTATATCATAAATGGTAAAACAATATATAGTAGAACAATATCATTTAATTAAGGTTGCTCTAGACTGTTTGCGTTAAATATACTGGTTCAAATAAACATATGCGATACCGAAACTTCTAGTTTAACCCTAGTTGCTGGGAAAAATATTAAGGGTTTCGATGTCGCTATCGTTGATATTATTATAAATATTTTCAGAAGTGAAACGTTTAAGCATAAGAGCCGTAGGCTTGAAATCACAGCAATCGATGGCCAGCGTGAGTCGGACGTGCATTATTGCCTCAACCATGGGAACTGACATTTTATTGCGAAGTTTGTCTTTAACAATATTTAATATTGAAAAAGCTCGTTCGACCGAAGCGTTCGAAAACGGTATATAAGCACAACAGAGCAAGTACGAGCTCTGAAATATTACCAAACCGTTTTTTTCCGCCAGCATTTTTCACATAAAAAATCTCGGCCCAATAACCTTCAGTATTTTTGAGATTCAAAACGTTGGCAGTGTGAAGAAGATTCCATTCTTTAACTGTACCGTCGATATCAGTGCACACGCTGTATTTAAGCTTGGCTGCGATTTCAGTGATATCCACTTTAATTCGAGATGAAGCCACGTCCGGCGAAAACGTGGACAATTTTTCGAGAATTTTTATATTCTCCGGCAGTCTTTTTTGCAGTTGCAGGCATAGTGCTATTAAAAAGTTCCTGCATCGTTCTTTGATGTTAACCAGCGTATCAGGCTTAATGCTCGAAACAAGATTGTTAAAATCGTATCCGAAATTTACACATTGCAAACTCATTAGGTGTTGAAGAAAATTGAAGGTGGCGAGTTCATAGCGCGATACTTTCTGAAGTTGAGATGGTACAACGATTGTTTGGAGATGACTGTACATCAGGTTATTAAGGTCTTCAAAAAGTTTTACGGGATCAACGTTCTCAGACTGGAATAACTTGTTCACTCCCATAACACCTTTCAGACCATTGCTGAGAAATGTTAAAAAAAGCTTATTTTCAGGCGTACCGTACATAGCGTGCAATTGAGATGCTATGTAACAGCGCTCGTCGTTACTTTCAGTTATCTGAAAATGAAGTTTTAACGCATCCCATTGGTCCAATATAGCATCGATAGCCTGAAGTCGTACTAGCCAACGCGTGTTTGACATTTTAACAATTTTTTTTGGCATTTTACCAGAAAGCGTTTTATAAATTTCCGCATATGCAATTTGTCTTTTGGTACTATAGGTGAACCAAACGTGAGTTTCCCGTACCAAAAAGTCCAAATGCCTTGGCAACGCTCTGCAGGCTTCTTCCGCGGCGAGATGCAGTGAGTGGCAGATGCATGGTATTACAATCAACTCTGGGTTTACCTCGCGTAATAATGTTGACACCGAATGGTGCCGTCCTACATTTACACTTGCACCATCGACTCCAAGACCGATTAACTTTGTTGACTGAAGACCATCGGTTTTCAACTGACGCAGCACCGCTTGTACAATGGCATCCGATGTCCCGGCTTCCATCTCAATTAATCGATAAAACGTTGTTATAATCTTTTTTTTCATCTTGCTGAAATACCGGATCATGATGCAGAGAACCTTTTTGGTGTCCACCGTCGTTGACTCATCAATAATGAGTGAAAAATGACTATCATCAATGTCTTGAAGCAGCTCTTCTAAAATACACGGCGACAAAATATTTTTTATCAAGGCCGAGCACTTTGTGCGGTGAAGTTTAATATCCTGCAAGACTGTAGAATCTTCGTCGAGACCTTTAATTACCATCGACAGATGATCGACGGTTTTTATAGAACAATGCTCCGCCACGTACGTCGCGATTTTCAGTTCAGCAACTTTCCGTTTTTCAGTGAGAGTCACTTTTACAAATTGATCAATTTTCGGTAAATTTGAAACCATACGTCTCTCGTTGGCAGACTGCAAATGTTTCTTCGATGTAGCATGTTCCTGCAAATTCTTCTTATGTGCGACTAGAGTCACCTTACAGTGCGAACAGAAAGCTTTTGTTGTATCCCCAACAATCGGCTCTAACCATCCTAGTTTCGAAAAAATGTTACTATTAGAAAAAAATGTACCAATACGTTCGCAAAAATCGTTGCTATAACCAAGATCCGCGGATTGAATGGTTAGTAGTATTGCATTAGTAAGGTCTTCTCATACATTTCTTTTATACGCGGACCAAAAATGGCGGAATACTCATAACCAGTATACCTATAGTTCCGTGACGGTTACGAACGCAAACACACACCGATACATCAATACACTTTTCCGTGGACCAAAAATGGCCGCCTTTGCAAGAAGACCTTACTAATGCAATGCTACCAATGCACGGACCTTGGGTATAACATATTCGATGCTCGTACTCGAATTTAATTTTAGATTCGGTTTCAAGAAAAATTCGTCATTATTTCGGTTACAACTTACCAACGCAAACTGAATCTTTTTCCCAACTTTTTACGTACTTTTGTACGTATTTGATTTTTTTTTCTTTTGGCATTTTTACAAAATTAGAAATACGCCTAATAAGATGCTAGAGATTCTCCGGATTGTATCAGAAAAAGCTAATAACTAATTAATATGTAAAACTGTGGAAAAGAATGAGATTAGAAAAAGTTAATATAGGTTAGAATTTATGGACAAAACGCGTGGACAAAAACAGCTTCAACAATTCACATGGACGTAGCATTAACAGTGATCTTCTGGATCCCTTACATCTTAAGAGATTACAATGATATGAATCAGGGAAACGAGGTATGGGCCATGTGGAACTGTCCTCGTGGTGCCGCCAGGTGGCCGTGTTTGAAAACGGCTGCCGATTTCTTTGTACAGCGCCTCACCGTGTAAATAATATATTATTTAATTGCCCAGGGAATTATTGGTAAATGATTGAACCCTTTTTATATATGCAAGGTAAGTTCCCATTATTTTTTAATGTTAATTTTAATCAGGCATTACTTAATCTAGTTTGTTGCAAATTTGAATTATAAAATAATGTGACAGATTAATAACCTTTTATTTTCCTTATACGTCAAGTTTTGTTTATTTACAGAACGCTCCGATTTGATGCACTTTTTGGTTATAGCATGTAAGCTGCGCTGCGATTCCGATCGTTCGTCTGTATGCCTGAATTCTTAACAATTGGTGAACCTCATTGATGTCAATAATAAATTTTTTTATCGCGATTACACGTGATATATTTGCAACTGATATTTAGGAACTGAGTTTAAACATACGAGACAGGACTGCAGCCGTTTCCTGATTTCGCCACCGCGAGCGTTTCAGTCGAAAAATATTTAGCCCCGCCTACACGACGCACATAGCCCATAATGATTAATTTTATTGATGCCCTCTAATAATTTCTGGACGGCGTCTTTTTGTAACGTTTGTGTCACATAGTGTCTATGTCTATCGATATAGCCACTGGGGAACCCCCTATCAATTTTTGTTCATCATATCTCCGTGGCGCAACAGTCAATTGGTTCGACCACTAAATTTCTTAATACTTAAACAGATCGTCGCGATACAATTACTATCATTAATATAATTATAAATATTTTCGGAGGTTTGCGGACCTAAATGAATGTACTTTATCAATGTAGTTAGATACGCAAATATTTTTTTTTTTCAGTTATTGAATAGAATCAGTTACTCAAAAATCTTACAACATAAAAGAAATATGAAAAAATTAATAATTAGTTAATAATACTTAATTTCTTCAATAACTGAAGAAAATCAATTGTTCGCATATTATTAATAATTTATATTCGCCATATTAAAAAAAAAAAACACTGAGTGTGAGGAATCGACACTGAACCTACGAGGCGGGAGTCGAGTACTGCCCCAAGCTGCCACGGACATACTCGACAAATTATGGGTGGAAAATGGTACATGCTTTTCAGGGCCGCTTGACATATTAAAGTTTTATGGAATAGAGAACTGTGGTTGAACTATTTTTTCAACGTGTAACAACAACGTGATTTATTCGGGAATATTCATACATTTATTTGTATATCGAAAAATAGGTTAAGAGTTTGATTTCTTGATTGCGTGCCAAGCTTTCAGTTTCATGGCATGGCCCGATATTATTGCTATATTTCGTCAGAGTAAATATGTAAGTACGAAATGCCAGGGACATTATATGGAGCAAAAAAATATACATATGCATATTTCGCGTTTTTTCAAAACCCCCTAAAAAAAACCCTAAATAATTTTTCCCCCTTTTTCTCCCCTAAGCCTGGCAAAATACCCCTAAATCTAGGGGGAAATCCCCTGATCTGGCAACACTGATTCGAGCGACTTGTATATATCCTCGTCCGAAGCACGTGCCTCCTATGAGAAAGTCGACGCTCTGCGCCACACGGTGGCCGAAGCGCGAAGCACGGTGCCCATAGAGCGTTACGAATTTCCTACACTTGTGTATTAATTTTAATATTGAGATTCTTATAATTAATACATAGGCAAATGAATTTTAATACACGGATTTTTTTTTTATACTGCAGGGTATATTAATTTTCATTCCCATTTTTGTACTGTATTTTTAAGAGATGGAGTTATGATGGGAAATAACATGTATCGTATTATTAACATTCATGTGTATCTTATTTTTCAGTCAACTGTCAAGAAAAGTGAAGATCATACTGTAATTTTAATACATTGTTGATAGTAGATGAATTCATATACATTTGTATTAATTATCAATCAAACATATGATTTATTTCAATGCATGTCCACAAAATTTTCAGATTTCATATGAATATTCAATGTTATGCATCTTAAATTCCACATCAGTAACCAAAATTTATGTTCATATTTCAATTTTGGCATACGAGTGTAATAATTTTCATTTCATACACCCGGTTTGTAAATTTCATTTACCGTTGTATTGTAAAAGTATTGTAAATTTCATATATTTTTTAACAGTGTACTTGGAATATAAAGTTGCAATAAACCGTAAAATACCAAAGTTGCAGTTAGCATGAAAGAAGTCTGTAGGAGCAGCGTGTAAAAGGTTCCTCTTGGCAAGCCCGAGATGCACACCAGATGTTACAAACGAGAAAAGAAGACTGCAACTACTGACTCGACATGTTTCTCGAGTACATCGAACGCACAATGAAAAAATGAACGATAGAAAAAAATGACGTATTTTACACGTGTTGTTTTCCACTTCCGGGTACGAACAGAGGCTTTAGAATCCGCGGATGTTTGTGTCCTGTCGTGGTTTGAATTTATCAAAAAAATATTTAAACAAAAATATTTTTTTACTAATACACACGTTACATTTACTAACATACATTAATAATACATTTTACTAATACACAGTCTTCAAAATTCCCAACGTTATTTTCAACAATTTCTACTTCGAGATTGTATTGTCGCCGTAACTCAACTACGTACTTGTGGTTTGATTTAGAACTTTTTCATGAATCAAACACAATGTTCTTGATAATAAAATCTATTTATAGATAATGCAGATACTTTCTAAGCGTAAGAAAAGTGCCTCTCCTACATCCGCGTGAATTCTCAGTCATTCTCGGGCTCATAGAAGAAGAATAAGAACGTGGGCTCTCTTGTTAAGAATATTTCATATCCGTAAAGAATCGATGAGGAATGAAAGAAAAATTCCTCAGGAGCTCCGATATATCGAGATGAGCTATACGGGCAAAATATACGAGAGAAAGAAGAGAGAGGATCCGTGTGGGTCGCGTGTGAATCGACAAAGGATCACGCCTTCGCGAATCTCGATACATACCAGCCAAAACATGGGCATTCATAAGAAACCGCACACGGACGTAGCACGACGAATGGAGGAAAACGAAAGATTCGCACAATATAATGCAAGTGCGCGAGCGCGCGCGAGATGCGCACAATCAAAAAGGAGCGAGAGGAACATGCTTCTTGATTTTTCCTAAAGCCATGATGCTGCTGAGCTGGAGGATATCGAGAGGCACTCGCTGGCAGCCTCGCCGACGGCCTTCCCTCTATATATACGCAAGAACCGCCCGCGAAGCCAAGACTCACCTCTCCATTGTCCCTCGACGAGAGATCGAGACGAGAGCAGGACGTCTGTGTATATGTGAGTGTGTTTGCTACGAGGAAGAAAGAAGGCGAAAAAAGCAAGAGAAAGAGAAAGAAAGATGAAGAGAGAGAGAGAAAAGGTGGAATACCCAGCATGTCTGTCTCTCGGCGTTGCCACACCTCGCACGAGATTCACCTTCTTCGATCACCCACTCCTCTCAAGCTGACGGTGTGTGCAAAATAAATGTAAATTCATGGACGCTTCAATGGACAACGCCTTTCTCTCTTGCTCTCTCTTTCTTTCTCTCTACACTTACGTCGATTCTTCTCGACTGTTCTGTCTATGTGTGTGTCAATATGTATGTTTTAGCTTCGACGTGACGTCGGCGTCTCAGAGAATCCGACGTGAAAAAGAGAGAAATCTCGGACAGAGGGAACTCTCTCACGAGGGGTCTCACGGATTACGAATCGCGACGCGTAGGAACGCGAAAGATAGATAGAAACGAGAGAGACCCCACAACGATTTATCGACAAATTTTGAGAATTCATTCATTTCTTTATGATTTTAAAATAACTTTGTAAAATCCGTTTTAAGGGCTGAAGACTCTATCTTATTTTTTTTATGCAGAGTCAAGGGTTGACTCAACGGGTTAGGGAGAAAATGGGTGAGAAAGAATTTTCCCGATGTCCCAGAAGTACTTGAGACTGCCGGATAAGCCTTCGGCGATAGTTTGAAATATTTAAAGCGATTTACATATATAGATTTCTCGTTGAGTTACACAAATCTGAGAAAGCTCTTACATGAAATCTCGCGCTTGTATGGGATGCTGCACTCTTAGCCATTCGGTTCAGAGTTTGAACTCTGTAGCTGGGCTTCTTCTACACTGGGACAATATCAAACCGTGTTCAACATAAGCAGCAGACTCTCAACACATTGCAAGCAGAGATTTCTACGATTTTCACGTGAAAGTACAAGCGGCCATGTATAAGCAAGCTCAACGGCGAAAGATGCGTACACGTACAATGCAGACGCGAGATCCTGCTGGCGTAAGAGAGTGCAGAGTGCGCGTTTACGATACGCGGTTGACCTACGACCCCGTGAACGTTGAGCCGCGCTGGGGCTGCCGCGAGTGCAGTACCACGCTGCAGAAAGATTTTACTTCTCGACTCTTGGCAATCCGCGAGGTCCAGGGCCGTTGTATGTGTGTGTAAAAAGAAAGAATGAGAGAGAGAGGTAGATGAGGAAAGAAGAGAAAGATAGAGAAGCATATTTCGCTATATAATAGCGAGAAACGTTTACCAGAGTCCAAAGAGACTCTTCGTCGGTTGTTGGAATGACTGGGTGAGCTCTCTTGGACATGGGGCGTACGCTTCATATGTTATTATATACTACGGCAGTTCTCCACGGTAGGTATAGCTCGCTCGTTGTCATTCCCGTTATCGCAATGCGGTGATCACAAGCGCAAATGCACAAAATATATTATACACCAGTCATCATCTCGACAATTTAACAAAATGTGGGAAGAACATTGTGAACTTAAGCGTCTTCGAGAATGCTACATACCCTATCCTTAAAACTACAGTCACTTTTACAACACTTCCATCAGTTATTTTCCCATCTATTCGACGGCAATAATAATACACATAAACGTGCTTGATAACCCGTTTCATTTCGACGTAAATGAGTTGTGAATACTCGCAGGAAAAACGGTGTCTCAAATTTGGGCTTGAAAAAAACATGAGTCGATGTAACGGAAGTAATCTGGTTAGATAATTATACAAAAGTAGGAGATTTGCGATTCGCGGAAATCATGAAAACGATGGTAAATTGTTGAGGAAATTCAATTGAGTTGGTAATAAAGTTAATCCGTATTGAAAGCATCCGCAGTGGTTGAAGTTCAATGATCCAGTCGACGATGTCATCGATTTAGTCACGATCGATTTGTCGTTCGTTACGAATCAGTAGCAGGCGTGTCCATAACAGAAAAAAAGCTGGTCCATCGGCATTGCATTAATGCCTGAACTCTCATAAACATTTATCCTGCTGATGGTTTGGTACGTGTACCAGGAAAAGAGTCGGCGAAACGTTTGCAATACAGCGGGAGCAACGAGAGAGGATACTTACTGTAAGAATTCTAGAGGCCGTTTTCCGGGGAACGAGCTATTGCTTCCACGTCCCAACACGGTATATGTATGTGCGCTTGCAGGAGTTGTGTATAAACGCAGCAGGAAAATACATCTCGAGCCAGAGAGGAAGCTCAAGAATCGCTCGTGCCTGTGTTGTATTCACCTTTTCTACCTAGCGAATATCACGAGTGCCTTTGAGATTCCTTTTAATTAGCAGCTATCTTTCTTTCTCTTGCCTCTTTCACGGTTTGTCCGATAACGCATCCAGCAAGGACAAAACGTACTGTACGAGTAAGAAGTCTAATGGTCCCGAAGCACTGCGATTCTTGCCAGTTCGTGCAACGAGACAAACAAACTTATTTGATTTAAAGGAAGATCGAGTCATCTAAAAAGATTAGTTTTACATTAAACTTATAATTTTGTTAACCATGAATATTCCTTAAAGAATTTAGACGCCAAAATAAAAAAAAAAGTTGATCGGAATATTCGAATGAATCAGTGTATTTTTTTTACTACCAAGTCACGGCAACTATATTTTTCCACCTCAAAAGTACATCGAAAAAAAATTGTTAAAACAGTCCATAAAAGTCAGTTGTGATTCAAAAGTCTTACTTGCTTGCCTAGCAAAGGTATTGAATTATATAGCAGCAATTTCGTAGCCATTAAATTCTCTCAATTGAAAATAACGTTTTCTCGAAAACAGTCAGTTCTCTCTCTAATTTCTGCAAATGGTCATTTGCGATGGTTAGAATGGTCAGCAGGTTGCATACAGTGTGCCGGTGTTTGACCGCGGTGATCAGTCCTCTCACTCTCGTGCACTTCCTCTCCTTTTCTCACTCTTCTCTGTATCCTTCTTTCTCAGTGTTTATACTCCCCGCGATCCCACAGTCTGTCCAAACGTTTTCCTTTAACGGACAGTGCACGCGGACACCCGTGGTGAGAGTAGCGCGAATAAGCGCCCCGATCGAGGAGTAGTGAATATACCCTATGGTTTATATAAGTGTTTGTCTGTGTGTTTGCTCACTAGTGTAGGGATAAAGTCTGATTCTACATTGAGAGACAAAGATAGAGAGGGTTGGTCATAGACGCGACGAAAAAGTAAGACAAAGAAAAGAATACATTCTACATATACATGTATGTATTATAAAGAGAGGAATAAATAAAGTAGTCGAATAGAAAAGAGAGAAGAAGAAGAATGCGCCAATGCCGACTATATCTGTTGATGTTGCTTCTGAGCTAGGAGACTCGGAATTCCAACTATCGGAAGCAATCGCGAAATGGTCAGGCAATAATTTAGAAGTAGTAGGTAGAGAATCCTCGCCCGCTGCTGCCGCCGCCAACGCCGCGGGCTTTTCTTCGTTTATAATTCTCGAGAACGAGACTGTACTGGTCGTTGTTTGGGTAGATCGACACTGTATACAGAAAACCGAGTGCTATCGAAGTATAATAGTACAGAATCCATTGCTGCGAGGGTGATGGGTAAAAGACTGCTGAATCAAGCTTTGGTAGTAGTAGACTAGAAATGAAGATTACAGTCGTCAGAATAGGGGTTTCATCTCCATATTTTCCACTTCTTTTAGGGGATACTAAGAGAATGGCCGAAAGAAAATTGTAAGGAAAAATGGTAGAAGTCTGGATGGATACAGACGTTACGTATTGATGCATTGTATAATATTATTTTGTTGAAATAATGCCTGATATATCCTCTAATCAATTAAGTTTGTGAGTGAATAAAATTACACCTCATTTTCAATCGTTTGTTTAAATTGAATAAAAAATTAATTCAATGAAATGAGTATTACGCGATGGGAACACAAGACGAAAGAGACATCAAGGAAGTGTCTATAAATCCAAGAAATACAAATTAAACGCCCAGCCTGACTATTACAGGTTTACTCCACTATACCTTTTGCTACCCCCGTGTCTGCATACTTGAGACAGGAAAGAGTCATCGCTGAGCAATTGTAATCGTATATTCCCACAGGGACCACACCCCGGCGCACAGAGGTATAATATCGCATGGCGCATACAACAAAACGTGCATTACTATATGCCCACACGTCCACGTTTCGAATAGATTGAGAGAGGTGCTCTTCGGGGCCGCAGTTGTATCTTTAACTCTCTTAGTCTCTCGGTGATAATACGTAATGGTAGAGAGGTCGCCGAGACAGGTAGGTGTAGCATGCGAACCTACGGTATAATGTAGCGTATCGAATGAGGATAAGGAAGAAAGTAAAGACGAAGAGGATGCCACACATCGTATCAGGAGACCCGTGCAAAAGAAACAGCGCGAGATTGTTGAGAATACGATTCAAGAGAGGAAGAGAGACGAAAGCTCAAATAAAGAAATACGAAAGAGGGATGATGCTCGAGATTAGTTCCTATTGCTTCTGCACAGTCCTGAGTTATACTTGGCGAGAAAGAAGGTAGTTGTAAGTGTGTGTATCTTTGCATATACAGCGATATGGGAGCACCACTTTGTGAATCGGTAGCGGATCGAGAAGTGATACGTCGAGGGTATTGCTTTGGTGCGGTCTCTGATGCTGGACTGCACTCTCTCGGTGCAACAGCCAAGAGAGAAGTCTCAGAGGCTCGAGCAGCGGCATCGATCCCGAGACTGCCGGGCGCGGACTAGCTCACGGGCTGCTCGCGCTTCTCTGGCCGTTAATGAGTCATGTTTAATTGGCGTGGGAAGCCTACGGGTATATAAGTCCACACAACTATGGGTAACGGAATCCCGGGACTCTTCCCCCGCCGTACTTGCAGTTGATGCGCACTGGGATCTAGTCTACAGGTATCTGCAGGCTAGCTGCATGTGAATAACGATATATTTATGTAGGCACATACTGTATACATATGCGAAATAAACGTACATATATGCTCGGTGTAGGTACTGTACTCGCACCTAAGAACGAAGCAAGACAAAAAGAGAAAAAGAGAGAGTGAGAGAAAGAGAGGGAGAGAATGGAAGAAAGAGCAAGAGACGATCCGAAGGAATCTTGGAAGGAACGGTCTTGGGATTCTGTGATGCAAAGGTGGACACGGTCAATGTCGACGTTACATTAGATACATACATATACCGTGAGCCCTTTGAGCTTGGTTGATTCTTCATGGTTGTCGCGTTTCATGCACCGTTGCTCAACTATTCGAAGATTCTATCGTCGATTTAGCGGGAGAGAAGATTTTATTCAAATTTACGCGAGTGCATTGAAGAGGAGATAGGAGAAAGAGAAAGGGAGAAGGTAAAAGAGACACCTCTATGTATGTTCTTATAGAGCCATTGAACATTCCAAAGAATTCAGGATTCAAGATTATAAGAGATTCTACCGAATCTTCCACAAACTTACTAATGATTGAGTGGTGCTAGTTCCGATTTCGTAGGTCTCTTTCTAAGAGACATTAAACATTATGCATGGAAAAATGTACCAATCTAAATACCAGGTAGGCGCAGGGCATAAGGCCAAGTAGCCATGAGAGAAAATAAGATTCATATCGATTATATCTTTGTAACTACCGCGATGAATCTTCTTTACATAGGGAAATCTCGAGTGTAGCAGTGCATGTACTGTGAGACGTGGGCGTGCTTAATATCCATAATGAATGCTTCAACTCGACGAGATATCACATCCAACTAGCCCCATATTTGATATTTAAGAGCCCCCATGCATGATATTTGATAAATGTACCGTTATATATTGAAATAATTACGAATAAAGCTGATAAACAGTAGGATTACTAAATTCCATTATGACATATTGTGGATAATAGTTGCGGCAGCACCCTACCAAAGTTTTCATTCTAAGTGTATATAAGCAATAGTCACACAGAGATTGCAGATATGCGGACTTCATGACGAAAATCCATAACATCAGGATTCAATGAGGATGTCTTTTGATTTATCAAAATTTTAGTATAAGTTATAATAAAAGGATAACTCACCTCCCTAGACCTTGGGGCCCCCAGGATGCAGGGGCTGTCCGGGCGGCGGGGCGCACTGGCCCACCGCTTGCTCGAGAGCTCGCTCTCCTCCTGGAATAAAAAGAAAGTTGGCATGAAGCTTTGCAAACTGAGTTGAAAAGAATGTATTCCTCAAATATATCTTTGCTCAAATAACACTGGGTAACGGAGCCTTGTCTAATGATACAACATTCATTCATGCCCTGGATATTTAATGAATCCACGAATGTAGCTCGTGGGGTATTTGGGAGTTGGGCTTTTAGCTGCTTACTTCACTGGCACGTTAATGAATCAATTAGTCGCCAGTGCGACGAGACGAAGCGCGAGAGTGAGTTCTCGTGCTATGTTGGACCATCTCTTTCTTTCTCTAGAGACCGCAACACGTCGAAAGGTTCTGCTGCTGCCGGTGGCGTGTGTTCTTGAGACCATACAGAGAACACCCGCATCAAGGCACTAGCGGATATGGTTGCATATAAGAGTCAACACGGAGGGTCTCTGGTGGGTGCGATGCTGATGGTGTCATGGCGGAATAATTAAGATCGCATCTTGGCACGGTGTCAACGGAGTTTGTCGCGGCGTGCCCAGGCTCACCATTGGTGTGTCGCTCTTTACGAGCAAACAGTTCACGAGAGATTGAAATGTCTATGTACAGGGAAATGTTTGTGTACGTAGGTGTGTGCATTTGGAGGGACTAGTAGCGAGAATCAGGGAATGATCCCTTAAGAGCGGGACCACATATACATCCTCGGGTTCTCTTTTATTATGCCAGGAGACCGACTTACCCGCACGCGAGCATAGTTATTAAAACGTTAAAACAATTATATGCCAGGGACACAGACACGAGTCCTGTGACGCAAGGCTGGACTCCCCATAAGCGGATATATATAATAATTACTCTGCGACTTCTTGCAACTGGTAAAAACGAAGGGTTCGTAATGTTCAAGTTACTTCTATAAGCGAAACGGACCACCGGCGAATACAACACGATAAATCCATTGCGGAATGTGCCATAGATGACTAATTTCATATTTTAGTTGAACTATAAAATTTAGGTTAGCTATAAAAAAATGTGTCGATTGAATACAGCTTGCGTATATAATTTCTTATTTTCGCTTGTAACACTAGAGAAGAACTTTCGGATCATTATGGCAGAGAATCACGGTCATTTACGAATGTTAGTACGAAATCGGTTATGTATAAGTGGATGAATGCAAAAGACTTTTGCTCTTATACGTTTTATTTAAAAATGTATTTCACTGTATGCTCCACGCTCGTAAACCGAATACTCTCGGTGCGATATCCCATGATCTCTGATATTACACAGGGATAAATATAGTTATATATGCCTAATTATATTTATATGTATAGTGAGAATTATTACGTAGCTGTAGTGCAACCGATGTTACGCCTACTTTCGCTAGATTTCTCCTATTTTCCGTAATGCACCGGGATTACATTTGAAATTGATTCGGCTACGTTAGGAGCTCGTATTTGGTCGAAAGGAGAAAAAGAGGGAGAGAAAGAGAGAAAGAAATGCCAGGGTGTATCGTAAAATGTGTATGTGTATGAGAGGTTACACTGCAAGGCTACGAAGGGGAGCGCAATCACGTTTCGCGTCAAAATATCCCTAGCATGCACGAACGCTAGCCACTAATGATTTCATAAAGCTTTTCGATACGATTCGACAAGGAAGTTATTATAACGCAAATTCTATTACACTCGATCTATAACGTGTAAATAATGCAAGAGAGATTTCGTAGCTGTTTTTACGATTCATCTCGATGCGTTTATCGCTCCCACTGTATATATTGTAAAATATAGATGTTAAATACGAGAAAAAAAGTGCGCAAACGCGGTAAGATCTGCACGCACTTGGATATTGAATCCTGCGGCTGACTTCTTCACTCTCGAGTTTTTCTCACGCCCGTCACGATTTTCTTGCCGTCCAATTCACACTCATTATTTTACGACTTTTTGCGTAAAACGAGAGGTGTATTGCACGGAAAATGGTGAATGTAATTCGAGATCGTACTATTGAATAATGAATCATCTAACGGGTGAGTATATGGTGGATTCGTTAAGCCATCGAGACGTAAGTACGTAGAGTTCGAATCTAACGTCCCGCTTGAGAAGAAAGCTACTTATTATTTTTTTTTAAGAGTTCCCAGGGTCCCTCGTGATTGTATATGAAACGTCATCGACTTGTAACTGTTTTCTTTTTTTCCATCTTTATTTCATTCCTTCTAATGAGTAATGACGAGACATAATAAAATACTCGAGGGAACATAAAATCGAATATACGATTAGCCGATGCAGTGGGAGTGTTTTCGTCAATAATAATATTGCTGACAGTGTAGGTTAAGTGTATTAAAGCGACACTTTTTACCAAAGGTTACCAAGTGCGGATAATAAACTGAACTATAAAAATGAGAATTTTATAGAAGGTCCATCAGGTGGCTATTACTTTTCAAGGAGAAATTGTACCCGAACGTAAATGAAGCCGGTGTAATTATATTCTATACGGACACATGCATATTTGAGCTGCGTTCTTGCGAATAAATATCATATTAATATACGAACATATCGCACCCATAACATTGTATAGAAAAACAGGCAGAACAGATACAGCGAATAGGTACAGTAGCAGTTTTAAGTTTCCGATCGAAAATGACGAAAAAATCGCCCGAGCTTCAGTATTTCCAATCCATCATTTTTCATTTACACTCGTACTCATCTTTTTTTATACTTTCCCACACCGTATGTCTCTTGCGTTCGTCCTGAAAGCACAAAGAGACGAGAGAGTCGTTAATGGTTCACGACTTTTAAAAACTCGAGCATCCTAATGGATATTCTAACGCTTTGCGCGCTCGCGAGCACCCGCGCGCGTAATCCGTATAACCAGGCAGTTCTGTGTTGCTCTCTCGCGGAGCAGTCATAAATTATGACTCGGGATCATAAAAACATGACTATGAAAATGATTTGCGACGCGGCATAGCCAAACGCATATATATCTATACATATACCTGGAATATATACGCGCGGGCGCGTGTTATATTCACAAACGCCTAGGGCCGAGCCCGAAAGAAAACATTATGCACTATAGCTATATATATATATATATATATATATATATATATGCCTCAAATGGTATCGAGTCTCGATATTACGGGCGCTAGTTCATGCTCTCTAGTAATACTATTTCCCGTGTGTAATACAGGTCTGCTTCACTTCGTATTTTTGAGAAATCAACCAACGAGCACCAGCCTATCTTTGCCTCTATACATATATTAATATATACGAAACCTCGTGAAAGCAATAATATCGGGTAATGAGAAATGAGAATATGAGCTTGCGAAACTTTTGCGTGTGTGCCGTATTAGCACGAAATATTTATAATCCTAATATTAATTGTGCAACGAAAATTATAATACGGACGTGACGGGTATTGCCGTCGAATAAGAGGGCTGGAGTGTCCGATTAGAAAGGCCACTGTATATATATGCTGTCTCTGTATTGACCACAGAGCAAATGAGAGCCTTTATGTATACGTATAGATCTATCTTAATTAATGTGTGCGTGCATGTGCTTTTCTTATGTCTCTGGTATTACGCGGAACCGATTATCTCTGGAGGAAGCCATAGATAATCTTGATTTTTTCTCGTTTATGCATTGAACCAATTGTTTGTACCACGAGACTCAATTGCATAACCCTTGGCTGTTCAACAACCTGCTCTTTACACAAAGCGATATGGCATATCTCATGTTATAGACACGTCCACATGGCAGCATATAGCAATTACCCTTAGGCAAAAAATTATATCGCTGGTATTTCATAATTGTTTGTATTGAAGAACTCGACAAATGATTGAAATGATGTATGAGAGAAAAAGACCTACGTGATGATTTTATTTAAATAGGATTTTTAAGTTATTTATATATATGTAGTTATTATTGTTATTATTTGAAAGCGTCTAACTACACGTTAAGTCATACGTAGCATGTGATAGCTACACAAAATCGTAAAATATTGTAAGCGTATAGCAGACTGTCTCAAATACAGAAAAAATATTTTTCCGTAGCTTTGTTTGGTGCCAATGTTTTTTTCGAAAATAGATGCATGCCCTGTACGATTTTAATGATAATATAAAAAGTTGCGTATTCCAAAGCGTGAGGGTCACGTATACTTTTCTTGTTGCTGTTCTCGTATATTTATACTTATAACGAAGCTTATATGTTGTACGTGCATTTCGTTGAGTAACTTCGCTACGTATATTTGCCCGAGTATCTTCCCGTATCTATACAATCGGTAAAAAGTGTGATTGCCGTTTTCGGAGAAACGATCGAGACGATAAAAAAAAATGCTTCGGTAGAAAAGAAGGGCCACACGGACGGGTTTCTCGATGAGTTTCTATTACAGTGACCGAACGATGTCGACGGGTGGTCTCTTCGATATTCTTGTACATATTCCTTTACAAGAAGCAAATAAGCCCAATTTTTTCAACTTCATTCCTGCAATTGGCCTTAACAAGACACCATTCAATCGAAGTCGCGATAATTGAGATCGAAACTTTACGATTTTACGAATGCGCTACCATTATATCGAGTTTCTCGACTCGTTCGATGATCCTAACGCGGATCTTTGGAGCGAAGCATATGTTTGCTTTATACACTTGTAAAGTCGCGAAATTCCACTCAGCAGTATCGGAAAAGGCAAACAGAGAGCTCGGGAGTAATGACATTCGTTAAAATAACTCGAACCAATGGACCGAGAAGCTTCCTCTCGCGGGAGTTTCGATATCGTTGACGATTACATTTTTTTTTCTCATTCTCTTACTACGACCAACTCTGCTACCGGTTTTTTTTTATCGCGTGGTCGCTACAACGAAATCACCGGCGGGTCGCCAAAGCCTAAGTACCTCGACGCTCTCTCCGAGGCGAGCGCGTCTCTCGTATCTTTTTTCTTTTTCTCTTTGGCTCTCATCGGGATGAGAATCATTCAATTAGCAGTGGCGCACGGATCGCTGATGGACCTCTCACGCTTCCTCCCTGAGACCGGTCGATAAATTCATCAAAAACTCGTCGATGGTCCATAACTCTTGGCTATAGTTCGAGCGCAATTAGAACGTGAAACTGTAGCGATCCGAAACTGTCCTTCGCCAATTCGACGTCTCATTTTGTTCCCAGATCATCTGTGTCTATATATACAGCTGCCCGAACTCTGGGAATCATTATACCCTCGTGTTTCATGAAATAATTGAGCAGTTTATTTTAACGCGAGTTTTTTGGGCTTTTGAGCGCAAGAGCTTTCTCATTCAGGAGCGGAAACAGCCCTGAAAGGTTCATCGCGGTGGTCATACGAAACATGAACATCTGCCTGGATTTAACTTTTATTTCTACAATCTTTTTTTACGTACCCATTTAAAAAATCAATTGAGTTGCATCAAAAAGAAGTCTGATGAGCACTCGATTCTTCAACGATCTATATTTACAGGATATCGACATATTAACTTTCTATCTATATACTCTTGAGTATTAAGATAATAAAAAATGTCAGGCTTTTAAGAAAATAAGAGCGGTATGAGAAATGGTTATTCATGCGAACTGTTTTCCATTAACGTAAAAATTGATTTCACGTAAAAATGTGAGTAAACTCAATAACGTTAAAAAGAGAATTGCATTAAGCAAATTCAAAATTATTCAATGTGTATCTCAAAAGCGTATGAAAAAACATTGCAAGTTTGTTACGCACCCAAAACGGCTTAGTCGCTGCTGATAATGGATGCACCGGTGAAAGTCCTGCTTACAGGAGGATTCTCTTTGGCGTTCGCGCGCCATTGGCATGAGATGAGTTCTATGCAAAAGCGGGAAAGAGCACGAGAGCACGTTTGAATACGAAAGTGAGGGAGAGTGTAACGCGTTACTAAGTATAAGGAACGAGGCTTGGACGCCAGAATCCAACCTATGAATTGTAATTTATATCATCTGACCTGTATATGTGTATGTGAGTATACGCGTTCAGTAAACTGCATAGAGGAGAGCAATCTGGTAAATCATGCAACCAGCTCGTGGCACGTGTTCCTTGGTTACATATTAGATTATATTTAATGGAGGATTTTGCTGGTAACGTTTGCATTCGAGGGCAGAACTGTCTCTGTTCATACAGGGACGGGAGATCTTCTCTATTTCGCGATAAAGTGATCTATCATTAGGACAACATGCATGTTGCGCAGTTCGAACAAGCCATTACTTTTGTAACGTATGGAACGAGCAATAAGTCTGCCAAAAAGTAACACGATCGTGCAATCGCTTAACCTCGCTCTTTCGTATTTCGAAGATTTTCATTTTTTATTTTTATTTCTTTCCTTCAATGTACATAAAATATTTAACTCCGTGTAATTGTGACATTAACACGTTGACTGATGAAACATTAAAAAGGTTCAAGGCTCGAACGAACCCTTGGGGGTTAATTGAACACTAGCTATGTTTTACAAACGGAAAAAAAACGAGCATACATGCGAGAGTCCGTCGTATTACAAGTATTCGTATATTTCATCTCTTAGCTTCGTCTTGGCAAATTGTTTACGAGATTCTTCCTAGTGAATTACCCTCTTTAGACGTATATCCGGCGATATTCGCGGGATTTATCATCGAAATAAATGCAACTCCAGTGTGCTCCGGGTAGTCGCGTTTACGAGTAATAGTATTGTAAAGTAACAGCAGTGCAAGCGCAGGCCTAACCATGTGTGTATGTGTAAGAGTGAGCGAGTGAGCGAGTAAGAGAGACGTGATAAACAGAGATGAAATGAGTACGTAATGTTGGTGTAAAGGCGACGGGGGAAAACTACTTAAGGTCTGTGGTAAAACGCTTCGTCGTCGTTCAGCTGTTACCAAAGTATACAAACCGGAGAAAGATAGGACACACGTGCGCTGAACGACGAGTTCAGGCTCTGCAACTTGAACTCTTGCCTATTAAATGTTCAAAATGTGGCCATTAGACACGGATATAAGAAGCAATAATCTTACATTTAACTATTAATTATGAAATGAAGCTGCACTTGAAAAAATTAATGTGATTTATGACGTCTTCGTAAACATACAGAAAAATTTAAACCATCACAAAATTCACTTCAAGAGTCCTGAGTTATTAACGTAAGGAAATCGTTGCACCAAAAATTCACGCACGTCTGTTAGTAAGTCTTTTTTCGTTGTCTGCAAACTTGGTGAATTATTAGTACAGAAAGTTATAAATTATTAGTTACAGGTGTCTACTATGTTACTACCAACGTGTTTGCCTCCGATCGTCTGATTGTTCATTTGGACGATCCGAATCAGCACAAAGTTTTCAAGCCTGTTATTTTGTATAAATATATGAAGGTAAATTAATCAACTGCATATGCATTCATGCTTTTCCATCAATGTTTCTCCGCTCGTGTCTAACGAAACATGCAAAGAGGAAAATACGGTCATCTTTTACGAGCCCATAGAAAAAACGTATTTTTTGCGTGGCGAAAAGATGAAAAATGAATTTTTCATGGTTCCGGTTGTCCGGAGGCTCTCAAAAATTTCTCGAACATAACCGTATCGTTATATTTATATTCACCAAGCTTACAAGAGGTGAGCAGCGCGACTATATCTTTTTCATCGCACGGTGCAACGATCCACACGCTCGTCTTCCATGCTTTTCTGACCCAACGTCCTCTTCCTCGATTTATAGCGGGGATCTTGGAACGCGCATTATACGTATATATATCTACTATACGTGTATTTCTCTGTGGCTCTTTCGCTCATACATATAATATACGCGGAAAATCTCGCAGTCGGTGCTCACATTGGGAGAGCCTAAGTTAGCGCGTAGAAATTTCGTAAGAGTGAAAAAGAGACAAACAGAACAAGATAGAATGAGAGAGAAGGGGGAGGGAGGGGGGTGTAGAAAAAGAAGTTCAAAGGGTTTGCGTCGTTATCACGGTCCTGTACGGCTCTCTCGTTCTGGTCGTCGTCGTCGTCGTCGTCGTCGTCGTCGTCGTCGTCGTCGTCGTCGAGAAGAGAGTCTTTGCCTCGAGGTCCATAGCCGCGAGTCACGAGACGATGCTGCGCGTAATCTAAGATCGTATAGGCATTATATCTACACACGTATATGCATATATGTACGAAGAGAGAGAGAGAGAGAGAGGGGGGGGGGAGAGAGAGAGGAAGATACAAAAAATAAGAAAAAAATGGTGAAGGGAAGGACAGAATGCTTGTGTCCCTTTGGCGTATGTGAGAGCTATGGAGAACCGAGACGTGACCCCGGTGTCTTCGGGGCGACGGTAAAGCACCGCTTTCGGTTTGCGTTCAGGCGATGCACCAACGCTGTTATGTAGGCATGTATGTGTGAAAGTTGCCTTGTGCACCCAGCCGACCACCCAAGGGATGAGGATTATATCCTACCGTCCTCGACGCAGCCGTTTTTGGACAAGTGCGCTGTCATACCCAATTCAAATTATTCAAGCTAATCTCAATAATTACGATAGTAACAACTTTCTCGCCCTTACGACCTCTTTGAAAGCTCAAATCCGTAATGTGTACAACGTATTTCAAGTGTGTCAGTATTCAAGTAAAGCGTGAAGGAGTTGGTGCAAATTCGGACCACTTGTGTTTCTCAATGTCTGTGGTGTGCTTACCTCCTGTACTATGCAGGCTTATTATGCAACTCATCAGACAGTTTATATAACAGATGAAGTTTTTAGATAAATCATGGAAAAATGCAATTTTATCGTTTAATAAAATTTACCTAGAGATCCTCTAACAAAATGAAGATTTTTTGTTCACACAACTTTCAAAACTGCACTTCTCTTTTTTTAATGACGACGAAATTTCGTCCTGTTAAATACGAAAACGATTTATATCGTGAAATTCCCGTAATCAGTCACTGGCTGATGTGTTTACCCCATCGCATAAATTTTTCAAACAAGTGAATGTCTACGGCAATTATTCACGTTGGTTGCGAAGGAACGCCAAGGAAATAAGATGCAAATGAGGTGAAATAAAAATCTTTCAGACGCGAGGAGTCTCAACGGAGCAATGAATCGACAGACGCCGCAACCATCCCGAAGAAGAGGAAGGCTGTGGACTTAGCCGATCACTCGGACTCACAAGTCCGTTCGAATCTTCGGCTACTGCTTTATACTTTGTATATAGATAGTTAAGTTTACTGTACTGTATCTTTGCATGTAAGAGCGATTCGCCGCGCGTCGCGTCGAGACGAGCGTTTTGTCGCCGGTGATTGGCATTTGAAAGGACAACGGGCGTACAATGCAATTACCTTGGCCACAACTGAGCTCGTAGAAAGCTTTTTATCTCTCTCTCTCTTCTCTCTTTTTCGCTTCGCGATCTTCCTGAGGATTCAGAGGTCTCGTTGCAAAGAGGAACGGATCAGGCTAGTGTACGCTCGTAAAAAACGAAATATAAATGGGCGTGACCACTCTACGTTATCATTATTCTTTCATTGCTTCACCTCTTGACTTCTTTACTCTTTATTATACTATTACGAGAGACTTTTAATGAATTCCACATAAGTGTTTTTTTCATATCCTCACACGCAAAGATGCCGACGGCAACGATATCAGCAATGACGATGATGATGATGATGATGGCGTGGATGGTTTAACGAACTCTGCGACATCCTCATCACTGAAACCTCTTAAACGATGACGATCGTTACAGCGACGATATGGTACGTGCCGATCGTATCGACAACAATCACAATACGATCGTGCCAAGATCTTAAAACGACCGATCTGTTCGAGAGTCACGGAGATCAAAGGAAAGAGAGTGGAATATGGATAACGCGCCTCCCTCCGCGGGGCGTCATGAAAAAACTGGCATTGCCTTTTATTCTTTCTTAGGTTAACCATCGACTGCGGTAGATGAACGTGCGGTAGGTAACGTCTCGTCTCATAAAAAAACCTTTTCATTCGCGCCCATTAAATGTGTTTATGGAAATATGATGGAATTGTCTTTCTTTTATAATTTAATAATTTTGAAAATTCGATATTTTCATCAAGCGCAGCACTATTGTCGGTTAGATATACCTTTTCTCAAATTGTACTTTAGTTTTAATGAATTTCTCTTCAATTTGCTGGGAAATATGATTTATTCGAAAAATTGAATAATTCAATGACAGACGCTGCTACCGGGTTGTATTGAATAACCAATTTACGTAATATTTTAAAAAAGCTTTGGAGCATCAATCCAATACACACTAACTTAATTATCTCGTGTTAAAGGTTCAAAAGTTCGCACAGAAATAAGAAGCATGACTGCGTAATATTGATCGAGATAAAGAAAATGACGAGATTGATGAGAAACGGACGAGTAATGAGACGCATTCGATTGATATACTCTCGTTGCGGTAATTCAATAAAGCGAAAAAACACGAGGTAAGAACCGAAAGGTGGCTATGGGCACTATGCTCCGCGGGCTTTACAATAAAGTGCATACGGTGTGCAACACCGTATAGCGAATAAAAATACAGCGCGTTTGTCGCACGATCTCTCTGCGTGATGACCAAGGATAGAAAGGCGGCGTCGTCGCGGCGGTACATCAATCGCTAAGAGTCACACAGAATAAGAAGAAAAGTTTCCTATGGTCGTTGCATCGTTTGGAGACACAAGAGAAGAAAAAGGAAAGAGAATGAGGGAGAAAGAGAGATGGACAGGGAGAAAAGAAGTTGAGAAATGAAAGAAATAAACTGGAATCGTTACAGGGGATTTCTTGCGCGATGGTTCTTAACAGATCGCGCGACCGCGACCCATCCATGTTGGTTTACAAACACGCCCGTATACAAAGTTGCAAACTCCCAAGTTAATCCTTTTAGGAAGGATTCGCGTAAGGATTTTTGGTGGGATTTGCTCCGACAGGTCGATGATGCAAGAATGAGGATGATCTTTAGGTCAAAAACATCTTGCAAAAGATGAGGAGGGATCAGTGATGACGAAAATAAGGCTTATAGAGGCCTTGAGAAGATTTACGTGTATTATCGTAACAAAGTGACCGAAAGACAGAGAGAAAAATAGAATCTCATATGAGAATCATCAGCATTCGTAATGACCAAGACGCGTATTACGTGTGTCATCACTTTGTACCAGCAATTGCGTGAATATATTTGTATCTTTGAATTCCGCTCCTACAATTTCCAACAGATTTCTCAAGTAATTTTTTATCTGTGTCCTTTCATCAATTCCATCGACCAATGTCTTTCTACAATTTTTATTAATATTTTTGTCATTACATGGACAACGAAAATGTGTCACTAGAGTTTGTTAACTCTTTTTTGCGATGAGCCATTGACGTGGTCATGTCTCCTCGCATATTAGGAGAATTTTCGAAAGCACGTTACCGTTAACCATACGCGCGGCATTACCGAAACGAATATAGATAAGCCAACAGTGAGATGGTTGGCATCGCGATACAAAATCCTGGAGAGCTTATCCACAAGTGAGAAAGAAAGAGACTCCGCGTCTTGGAACCACGAGCAAGAGTATCCACGAGAGTTAAGTGATTAATGGATCGCACCACGCGCTCCGAGAGATTGCGCGTAATAAATTAAACGTTGCACTGCGCGACGGCGTGGTACACCGTATACTATGAACTATATAGATAATTTTGTACATATATCTGTATATATTTATATACACATACTAAATGTGTGCATAAATTCACAACAGCGGTCTGGGCTTATGTACCGCTACCTGTTTTGAAAAAGCTAAAAGCCGTATTATAAAGTACAATACGAGATGGTGGTCTGACCGTCCGTCTGGTCGTGGGTCTTCGACTAACTAATCGGGAGAACGCAACTGTACCGGACTCAGCTGTAATTAGTGAGGGCAAGAGAGCGTACCTTCGTATATGCTCAAAGATGTGCCGAATTAAGTGTATAACTTCGTGCCACGAAAATTTCATTGCTTGACCATAAAAAATTCAACGTTTTATTCCTCATTCCATTTTTTTTCACTGTACTCAATCTTATTTCATCATTAGTCCATCTGTATATCTATCTCTCATTCTCGTTTCTTGGATGTTTTCTCCCTGTCCTCGCTCTCTCTAAACATTGAGAGAATTTGTCTGGTCACAGTGCGTAAATTTTAAAGAACAACCTTTCTGAGTTTTAAGCTCACCTTTTTATCTGACCATGACGCACGGGCTCATTCACGCATATGTACTATGTATGGTGTATGTATATATGTGTATATATATATTACGTACATTCGCGATAAAAGATATTCTAGATATAAACCCCAGAGCGCAAACGCGGACAAAAGACGAGATTAATGAGTGGGTGAGTCTCTCTCGCTGTAATCTTCTGCCTCAGAGATTCACGAACTTCGAAAGGATGAGAGAGCCTCCTATGGTGACGGAATCTTGTGAAGGACCGGAGCACGAAGAGCAAGGGAGGGTGGGAGGGAGGGAGGGAGAACGAGAGAGGAAAAAGAAGAGAAGAATTGAAAGGCTTGAAAAGATACTTTGAAAAAGTACCGACACAAACAAAAGATTCTGAAGTTTGGATGACACGACTCCGCATTCTTTAATGTCATATTGGACAACAAAACGCCGAAATGGGGACCGTAAAAAAAATTCAGGGCGGACATCACGATTGCACACACGCGATGACTGTATAAAAGCAGCGTTCTCGCAAAATGTTATCAACGGAAAAAAATTCCATGTTTTCGTAGCTTTGCGTCAGACAGAGCTCGAAGGACACTTAAATAGTTGAGACGAGTATTTTAAAAAAACTTGAGTCGTTATTTAGTAATTATGATAAAATAATATGGTAAAAAAAAAAAAAAAATACGTTACACGACGTGTGGTGTTGGAAGCCATATCCACGTCGTTACGTCGTCTTTTTATCGTCTGCCGCACGTATTCATCTACTTATCTCTCTCTCGTTGACTCTCTTGCCGTGCCCTCAAGAGGTAGAGGGCAAGCCACAGGGAGGGAGGGGGTTTCATAAATCCGTGACGTCCGCGCCTTTAACGCGACTCCTCTCGTCAGGGCTCTAATCACCGAGTTCTCCGCGAAGAAATATGGCTAATGGTAGTAAAGATTTTATATATAGTATATAAATATACAAGTATGGATATGTATATATAAATATACAATATAATATACGCGTAAACGTTATAATGTAAGTACTAACATGCACGTGCGCGGGGGTTCGGCGTGCTGGACGCTCCCAGTCTCTTTCTTTCTGATATTGCACCAACGAGATACGATGAGAGCTGCGCAAATGTTCGCGAGACACACGATGAAGAGAAAAATAAGATAAAATTATAAGAGGAAAAAGGTTCCTAAGCGCTAGTTCGTTCGTATACTTGCACCTTTTTGTGCTGCTCGGCATACAACGAAGAGATCGGATTACGCAACATCATACGCGTGATCATCGAGTCCTCGGCACCTCGCGTGTATACGCAGCTCTAGAGAAGCGAGCACAACATCTAAAACTGTATCATCTCTCTCTCTCTCTCTCTCTCTCTCTCTCTCTCTCTCTCTCTCTCCCTCCCTCCTTCCGTCTTTCTTGCTCTCCTTTTCTCTCTCACTCTTTCTCTTCGTATAAAGAGAACCTCATAAACGACCAAGGTGTAACCGTTCGTCTCTGAGATGGTTCGCTAGAGAATCCCGTCGTAGGTTAGTTATGATCCATAATAGTAATACCAGCTGGCACAGATGTGAGAGAAGCCAAGGCGAATTGACAGTAGAGGGGGCATTAAAAGAACGAGATGAGATAATGTTGAGAAAAGACGAAGACGAAGAGAAGAAGAAGGAAGAAGGCGTTTCGGAGGCTGACCTTTGGAGTTTTCTTCTTCTAGTGTACTACAACTCTGTACATGCTGCAGCTATGACTTTTTTACTCTGTTACTCACGACAATGAAACGTACAACACATTGCATGCGATACGCAAGGCGTATGTTTATCGACTCTGCGAACACTCGACACCTGCGATGTGTAATAGGCTGCTATGTGTATTCATAACAGCATATAAGTACATTAGAACAGACTCTGGAATAATTTTCTAAGAAGCATCGTGATCTCAAATAAGGTACTAGAAAAAAATAGCGTTTGGGCGATTCGATGTTATTTTATCCATTCCATTCGTCATTTCAAATTGATCATTTTTGCGTTTATATAACATTTCGATCTTCCATTCGATCGTTACTGGAAGAAATGCCTATGGGATAGAAATTTTTCAATTGGATTGTTTGGATTGTTGAAAGTTTTTATTACATCGAAGAATTTTGGATAAGAATAGATGGTTTTGTTTATCACAGCAATTAATTTTTTGTTTCGGATTGTTTAGCCGTGGAAAAATTTTAAAAATTGATTTCGAAATTGACTAAATTAATTATCATACAAATTATCAGATTATAATTACATGCAGAGTAATCGAGTTCAAACATAACCTAAATCGCTTTGCTTGTGCAAATGATAAGCAATTTAGAATTAATGTAATTCCACATGAATATTTAAGTAACTAGAATTATTTCCACTATGTTTATAAATCCTTCATGAAAATAATTCTTCATAATTTGCCCATAATTATAAATCGATCAAGCATTTTTTTCATTCCTCTGGATGGTTAAGTATGACAATCGCTGTGATCCCGCGATAAAGAGAGTGTGAAATCGGTATGATCAGCACTCAATAGATATATCCATGCGATTATAGAGATACGAAATTTCCATGTACTAGACCGAACGTATGATTCACGCGATTTTTATCGCATGATTAAAGTGTTAATGGCTTTGAATATATATACCTGCGATCTATGGATCGCTGGTATTTCGATTTACGAGATACCTGCGGCTGTTGGACGGAATATATATGTAGCCTATACGATACACAGTATGAAACACATACGCGGATCGAGTTCGCGTCGAAGCGTTGTTATCTTCCTCGTTCGGCTTTCGCGATGCAATTGCCGCTACTCTATAGCTACCACAGAGAGAAGAGAGAGAGAGAGAGAGAGAGAGAGAGAGAGAGAGAGAGGGAGAGAGAGAGAGAGAGAGAGAGAGAGAGAGAGAGCCAAAGAGCTCCAGTTGCAAGTATGGTTGCGCAAATCAACAGCATCGAACGTGTGTTCTATGAGTATGCTGTTCTAGTACTGTTGGGATATAGAAACGAGATCGAGAGAGCCAAGAGTTGTCGGTTGGTAGCGCTGTAGCTTGAGCGATAAAACGGTCGGAAACCTGGGAGGGATGGGCGAGAAGATAATGGAGCTAATAAAGATTAGTCAGGAGCCACAATGCCTCGTATCATACATGCAGCATGAGGCTGCAGGCAGTCTAAACGGTGCGTAAAGTGAGAAGGTGATCTATTGATAGCGCAGTACAGCTTGAGATTTTTTTTCGATAACTTATCCGAGATGGAAGTTTATCTTGGCTAATATGCGGACCAGCAACATAAATTTCTTTCAAACAAAGAACTATAAAAATGTATTTTATAATCGGAATAAAAATCGAAACACGTAGATTTTACGGACGGAAATCCATATAAAGAGCAACAGTCAAACAAATCAACAAAATGAAGCTTTAAAAAACGAATCACAAAATACGAGAAGCGTAGGTAGTAATCACAGTTCCGGGGATAAAACGTACATGGATAGGTCCGATCGTTGATAGAGGCAATAAAGATTAACCAGTGATTTCGTAGGGCTCGGCTCGGATTGAACGCGCAGGGAACTCCATACAAATATAGATATCATAAATCAAGTTTGTAAAATAACATGGCTAGAATTCGGTGCTTAAATTGAAAATAGTCCAATCTTCTCGGTTGACAATTTAAAATGTGTCTGGTCGAAACATTACGTTGTAGAAACTTGTCAACAGCTGAAGGTTGATGACCGAAATAGTTTTCAAGAGCGAGAAACGGAGAGAGAGAGAGAGAGAGAGAGAGAGAGAGAGAGAGAGAGAGAGAGAGAGAGAGAGAGAGAGAGAGAGAGAGAGAGAGAGAGAGAGAGAGAGAGAGAGGGAGAGAGGGGAGACAGTGAAAGAGGAGAACAGGACGACATTAACATTGCGAATCCACATCAGAGGTCAATGACGATGCCGTAGTTAACATGATCTTTTGTGGACGTGCGTGATTCATTCGGAGCGTGAAATAGAGCCTTGCGGCGGTTTGGACATGAGAAAAAAAAGTATGAAAGAGGAAGGAAGGAAGGAAAGAGAAACGAAAGCAGCGGGCTCAAGTGTTAAAGAGCGTGTAGAGGCTGCTACATTGGCCGCGATAGTCGGTGTGCTTGAAATCACGTGAGGAAGGGATCGAGAGTGCGCGCGAGCGGAACGGTGGCGACAGGTAAACACGTCCAGCTCGCGGGTCCGAGCATACAGCGTACCCATGAGTTGGTTTCTGCCCACTGGCTTCACTTGGCCTTCTGCATTAGCTGTGAGAAGATGGTTTTTCGCGCCTCCACTTTCAGGCTTAGCCTAGGTCATACGTATATATCAATATGTGTGAGTTTGTACGTGTGTACTTAGGTTATACCTCATGTAACTAACATCAGATGCATAATGCATGTAGAACACTCCTCGGTGGTTCGAAGGTGTCGAGGCGCGACAACGGGGACCCATCTCAAGAAGATGCTCTCCAGAGTAATATATAGAAGAGGGAGGAGAATTCGAATAGGCTTATTTCCGAAGACACAGAGAAGAACAAAACTCTCGCTAGGACGCAAGAGAAACACGAAGATGGTTCACCGTTGCATGTTACATATGTGTGCGTGTCTTGTCCTATGGTTGTTGGTTTTACAAACGAAAGATCTGATCGTGATACAACATTGTAAACCATTGTAATGGTAATACGAAAGTAAAGTAAGCGCAAGGATTATATGTGCTCCAATTCAACTTGCTGACCAATATATCACGCCAATACCTATGTGCATATGCGTCTAATAGATTCGCGAAGACTTAGCATACAGAGAGAATTTAATTCTCTATTCTATGATTAATTTCAAGGGCTTGTCTGGATTCTGTCCGCCGTTAAATAAATATCTGTTAGATTCTTTGATGTTATTGATCTTTCCTTCACCAAAATTAGAAAAAATAGGCATACTTTGGAATATTATACTCCAAATAAAGAAAAAATCTTTACTCCCAAAACGGAAAGAGGAGAAAACCTGGTGGTAGTTTGGATTTCGTTTCCAAAACTCGTTTAGAAAAATTCCAAATACGTACGAATACTGTAAAATGCGAAATTTTGAAGTTTAGCCGATGTTTTCGTGGCAAAAGGTTTGCCATCATAGCAAGGTGCTTTTCCTATGGCATATAACGCGGGGACAGGTAACAACACACGGTATCCGAACCATTGTCCGGGAGAGTTTTGTCGACGGTGGAGCTTCTTATATACGCAAAAGAGCATGCTTTCAGTGGGCATATATACGACGACAACGACGACGCGTAACAAATGCCCGGCTCGCATACATTAGCCGCATTAATACCTGCTTGGATTTATTAATACCCATATTATATTCATGCGTATCGTATAAGTTACGCGTTGTGCAGGGAAAAAGAGAGAGCAAGAGAGCAAGAGAGCAAGAGAGCAAGAGAACAAGAGAGAGAGGGGGAGAGAGAGAGAGAGAGAGAGAGAGAGAGAGAGAGAGAGAGAGAGAGAGAGAGAGAGAAATGGTGAGAGAGAGGAGCAAAGAAGACGATGCATTGCCATTCGCGAGGGCCAAAACGATGCAAACGCGTGCGTTTGCAAGCGTTACAATATTCTCTCGATGATATATTCAGCGTCGAGCGGTTTGCACATAAATATATTAACATATATATCTGTACGTAATGTTTACTACTTCTATTGTTCATATAATATGTCGAGATTTTCTCTCTTTCTTGCTTCCTCTCGCTCTCTCGTAATTCTATTTCCAATGGAGTCCACTATTCTCTCCGTAGCTCATATTCGCTCTTAAAACTTGTTCGCGTTTCATTCTTCCGAGAGCCAAAGCCTCGATTTGTCGGAAACACATTTAGTTCAACGACGTATAAAACCGCGATGTGCACATGAGAACTTATTTTGACACGGATTCCTCATGTTCAAATGCATTGCACTAATGTAACAAAATACGAAAAAAATGATGAGGAATGAGATAGTTCCCACGATTCAACCTCGCCCGGATCTCCATCTCTGGTTCAACCAGTATTTACACTGGATTCTGTACACAGATATAGTTATATATATATATATATATATATATATATGTATGAGCGTGTGTTTATATACGCTGTTGTCCGTCATTCTCGAACTGATTAAATTTTTACTCGTTAAGCTCCCGACGGCCGTGACGTGCGCGCGAAAATTCCACCGGCTTCTTCTTATACGCGATCTTTTGCTCCTCCAAGGGAGGAGCAAAAGATCCCAGTGGAGTGCGGATGCTTCGAGTATATCATCATGTTTATATGATGCCTCGATGACCCGAGGCATTCGCTCGTCAATTATCCATCAATTTTATATATCTTATATCTGTCTCTTTTTTTGTCCCCACGACGCGAAATCAGTCCGGTAATATAAGGATAAAGTCAAGATCGTTTACAAAAAATTTCTTCATATCTTTCATATCTTCATTCTTTGAGCCGAAAAAATCATGAGAATTATGACGCAATTACGAAATTTTGACGCAATTACGAAAAAAAATTTGATGAAATATAATTAAAATGTTTGGTTTCGTTAATCCAAATACCATTTTTTAATTATTTATAATTCTTTGTGAAAACGCCAAAGAGATAAATAATAATTCAGTAAGGAAACGAAGAGTTACATTTTTTGATATAAGTGCAACAATAAATATTGATTATGGGTGAAACAAAATCTTCAGATCGAATGAAAATTTATGTGAATTATTAAATGCGAAGTTTATCGTTGCCTGGAGACTCTCACGATCGAAAGGAGTACAGGAATAACACGCACCCATCAACGTACTGTGCTTGTTTGTACGGTGTGTGAGAAATTGTACCTCAGCTATGAGATAACGGCGCGCCGTGGGCACCACGACTTAGCGAAGAATAGTCCGTGAAATTGACCGGCCTACGGCCTCGCAAAGTCTCGAGAATCATCACGTGAATCCTTGATTCATTTCAACCACGCCCAGGTATTTTGAAAAATCAAAAATGACCGCAAAAGTTAGAGAATTTCTTTTGCCTATTTGAGAACTTCCTTAACAGTGCGTTCATATTTTTTTTTTCTAAATTCGTTCAATAACTGTCACAAAATATAAATGAAAACAGTCAACGATATCTTATATCTTATTATTTCCATGTCGCAACTTTTCAGTATAATAATCATCTTTGATTGACTTACCTGGAAATAAAAGAAAATACACAAAATGTATCAATGATCCAACAATGTTATAAATACATATGGAAGAGCAAGATAAAAAAAGCTACTCGAATCAATAAGTGAGGAGACAATTTAATGTCAATAAGGTAGCAAACGGAAGTTGACGTGTTTTTTCGACGCTTAAAATGGTTTGTACATAAAGTTCCCGGAAGTTCACCCTTCGATATGTTCCCATAAGATTCCCACGCTCGTTCATCAGAGTACCTCTTCGTATGGGAATAAACGTAAATACAAATACATCTACATATAGAGATGTGGAGGTACATGAGGGAAAAATTCGACACGAGGGAAGAGAGCTGCTAGTACTCCGCACGCCGAGAGGGCTCTCTTCTCGTTTCTACTAAGAGCTAAAGCTACATTTACTCGTTAACCCGCGAGAAAGAGAAAGAGAGAGAAAAAGAGAGAACTTCGTGGAGGAGACTTTGCCACGCAAACCTTTCGTTCTCCCGCGGGCAACGGCCGATTCAACGATACGTGGCGATACGAGAGCATGCACCACACTCGATACCATATCGAGGTCCCTTATTCAGGGGGAGGGTAAAGGGACTTGGAGAGATCCACCGCGCCTGCTGGCAAGTCACTGTACTATTATTCGTGACTTGGTCGCGGCGCGAGACGTCTGCACGTGCGCCAAGTCGATTGGCCACCCGTTGGGCGAGCTCGAACGTGCTTTACATTCGTCGATGATCGAGAAGAACTGTGTGTTGTACCAAGTCTAAATATATATATATATATATGGTACGTCACACGCCACTCTCGTATTGTGTGACTTATTGTTGTAATAAAAAATGTCTCTGGTTTAAAATAACACAAATAACAATAATTTATTGACGAAAATAAAATGTGGATATATAAAAAGAAATTATGTTGACACAGTGATATTACACGATAAATAATTAGTAGTATTCGTTCAAAACACACCGTCAATATATGGTAAGTATACGCGCTATGTTCGAACTCACAATATTGAATAATTACTTCGCGGAGATCGAATTTGTTCCGCGTTACACGAAAACGCTCGACTTGCCAAGAAGCGGCTATTTTTCTCTTGTTCTCCTTGGAGAAGGTTGAGTTGTGTTCGGCGGTGATTTCAAATCTGATCTTTTTTGGTTGACACTCCGATCCTCCAGACCTCGGTACCGTTCCTCCCTTCCCTCAGTTCAAGAAACTGTATAAGTTTCATTGATGGATAAAAGGGAAAAACCACCGAGGGAGGAGTCCGAAGTAGCCAATCGGCGAACTCTTAGTATATTAGTAAAAACGGAAAAGTACATGATATAAAAATAAGGACTTTCCCAGAATCCAGAACGGTACGCAAAAACTCAAACTTAATATATCAGCAAAAAAAATGGGAAAATCTGGATATTTTCCAATTCGGCCGAAAGTAATAGAAATATTTCGTGGCCGTCTAGGTTCTATAAAAGCATAAAAATAAACATAAAAATATGTACACAAATTATCTGCGTTTCTATGCTAAAAAAAAGATTAGACATGTGCGCAGCAAATGTGCGAAACTTGTGTATAGAGGTTCTGCGCTTCGGAGTACGAGCACGATCGCCGCCTCGAGGACCCTTTTTTATGGGCCACCAGGTATGCGATCGTCCAGAATACTCCCGCGCATCAACCTCTACGAGCGTACACAGTAAGTCCGTGCTCATGTATACTCTTGCTTGTATGTGTAAAAGAAATAGCGGAATTTTATAAAAGTTAAGGTGAACATGCGATACGCAACACTGTGTAACATCAACTTTTTATGCCAACCACCATATTTTTTTTGTCCTAAAAAAATCGGTCAAGTGGTAGACAGTAAGGGCACTTTTTTGGACTGTAGATTATTTGCTTTTCTTCACTTTCCAAGAAAAAAAACCTGGCTCGTCAATTTTTTTAATCCTAGTCGTAGTTCGTAGCGTTTAGAACAATAACAATGACGATGAAAATGTCACAGCCATCTCAAGCGTATTAAGGCCTTACATACGTCCAGAATTTTCAAAAAATCGATTTTTTTTTACAGATTATTATTCTCTATAGTTTTAGACGTATTTCTGTGTAAGTCGATTGTACAAATTCCCTATAGATCGAAAGTTATTATAGAAAACGTGACTGCCCAACGAGAGTCTGATGCGCGCAGGTAGATGTCTCGAGCGAAACGCACTCTTTAAATGCATTTTTCTCAAAACTACATTTTCTGGCACGGTCTGCATGATAACTCATACAGTTTTTAATATTTTTTGATGTTTTTTTTTTTCAAATATTCGAAATTGTTTTCTCTATAGTCTGTCGAGTCGGATTTTTGATATTGTGATTAAAATTTTTTATAAACATAATTAAAGTGTGACATTTATGACACAAAATGCACACTTTTTTTAAACTGCCGTAAATTGCCAAAATTTTTCGAATTTCAAAAATCCGGCTCGACAGACTATAACTACAACTTTATTTTACAAGAATTTTTTTACGTTTTGCAGATCCATCAGCATTTCAAGAAGAAATGATGCAGACCGTGGAGCAACTTTTCTTTCAT
This sequence comes from Rhimphoctona megacephalus, assembly GCA_963989365.1. Lineage (NCBI taxonomy): Eukaryota > Metazoa > Arthropoda > Insecta > Hymenoptera > Ichneumonidae > Rhimphoctona > Rhimphoctona megacephalus. The sequence continues at coordinate 57,763,434 of OZ022414.1, forward strand.
AGTGCTTCGGGAAACGTGATTTTTTATGTTCTAATTTTTGAAAAAAAAATGAAATAAATTTTTTTATAAAGTTTAAATACTAATAAACAATGTGTAAAAATTATTTTTATTAATTTCTATTGCTATCTTTTCTAAAAACAGTTTTTCTTTTAGCGCGTTTTAGGCGCTACTGGACGTATGTAAGGCGTTAAACTCTTTCAAAGTAGTATTCATCTTCGTTTTTGAGTAGTTGTCCAACAACGTCGCGGTAAATCATAATGATGCTAGCCATTCTGGGGCCCGCCATTTCACCGAAATGAATTGTCAAGAGGATCGCTTCGAAGTTGGTAGTGTCCTCTACCCACTGTGACAGTAGGGTCACAGTATTGGACCTTGATGGTTCCATTTTTCCTGGCAATTCAAAACAGTAACCATTTAATATTTTTATATCGACTATAGTATTTTTTACCGTACATAATAAAGTTTAGATTGTTTAAAAAGTAATCACGTTTCGTGCACTTAATACACGTAGAATATATTTTATATCGTTATATCTCAATAAACTAAACAGTAAAAATTCTTGATAATGGAAAACTTTAGCATATATTCCTCCGTAATGAAGAATTTTCAAAAATCTGTAGAAAAGTTTCAAAGTTCTCAAGAGAAATGTGACAGTACTATTACATTCGCATTTCTCAGAGTGTAGGTTATGAGTATAATTTAGTTAGCCATATTTTTTTACTTACTTCAGCGTTTACGTGCTTGCATGGAAAATGGACGCAGCTGGTTGCCAATCAGCCCTTCTTCACAGCTCAATTGATTTACGAAAAAATGATGATGATTATATCCGTAATAGGTATACGAATTATGCACGAGGTTTGTACTTCAGCGTTTACGCGTTTGCACGGAAAATGAACGCAGCTGATTGACAATCAGCCCTTCTTCACAACTCAGCTGATACGAAAAAAAAAATAATGATGAACGTAGTAGGTATACGAATTATGTACGAGGATCGCACCTCTGTGAATCGCCGAAAGCGAAATGGTGACTGCAGAGCGTAGTCAAACTCATTGTATGGTTCTTTTGTTTAGATTTAATATCATCAGCAAGATAGGGCAAAGGTAGTCGGAAGGTTCTCGAATACCTTTCGAATGTTTATAATTCACACTATCGAATCTCTTAGCACGCGTAGAAGAATAATACGAGTAAATATTATAATATTACTGCACAGCTTCGGGGACATTCGATTCAACGAAAAATTTACAGAATTAATGTTTTCATACGACTCTCTAAATATTTTGAAGCATTTCGAGAGCATGTGAATTGCAACCACTAAAAAATTTTGAGAACTTCCGAGCATTATTAAATTTCCCTGGAAATATTTCCAGGAATTTTCTACGCGGGTTGCCTATAAAATTGATGCACAATCATAATTGACGCACCAGTCTAATTCAGACATCCATTATCATTGTATGTAAGAAATCACTATGAATTCAAATCAATGTCTGAAGCTCATTAGCATTATGGAAGCTGCTTATAAAATAATAAGCGAAAAAAAAATATCGATCAGAGAAGACGAAAAGTGGGAAAAGTTCGGAACTCGAAATATCAGACTTTTGAATAAATTGTTAAAAACTGCCTCTTCTGTTGGGGAAAAAAGAGAATTTTAACCTCAGTAGGATATTAAAGTCATTGAGGACTCAGTTCGAACAGTTTAGAAAGAGAGGAGAAGGTGTGAGGAAACAAAGGCGAAGCGATAGAGTACGGTGGGAAGATTTGGAATTAGCTTTAAAGGGAAGAATAAGGACCGGAGTTATAGTGAATTTAAAGCACAAAGATTTAGAACATGTTTTTTGATGACGCGAAAGAACTCATTATCAAGCGACTGAGGAATATTTTGCGGAAAGAAGGAAATGTGAAAGTCAATGTAGTATTTTGTCTTGTAAATTGAACTGCATGAAAAACGGAGAAACAATCGAGGAAATTAAGTTTTTCAACACCAGAAATGAAGCAATTCTACCAGCAATGAACTTGAACGTGTGGTTTGCTGAACACGTGAAGGAGAGATTGGCAATAAAGATCGAAGACTTTCAAGAAAGGGACTCAGGCTGGGTGTTGATTAAAATCATAAATATGTCTGTAAATATTGTATAAACCGATATTCACCACTACAAGGAGGCCTATCAACTTTCAGACAGTTACTAACATTTATTACAGATAAAAAGCTCGTGGTAAATATTAGAAATAATGATCCATACTGTTTCCTTTGGTCAATTACAGCAGCATTATTCCCAGCAAACAATAACGCGAGCGTGATGAGTTCTTATCCACATTTCAGCACAGTATTAAAGTACGAAGGTATAAGTTTTCCTATAACTCTCAATAAAATTTCGAAATTTGAAAAAATGAGTAACTTGGCCATCAACGATTATGGAATTGTACATAATGATGATAAGGGTGGTCACGATGTTGTACCGATTTATTTGAGTAGACATAAATCAGATAAGCCTACCATTCATCTGCTTATGTTAGAAACTGGTTCAGATGACATGGAAAGTCTGGTCTATCATTTTGCATGGATTCGCAATTTGTCACAATTGTTAAGTTCACAAATTTCAAAACCTAAGGATTATACCTGGTTATGTGACAGATGTTTGAACCACTTCTAAACTGAAGATAGCTTGAAGAAAAACGGAATTGACTGTGAAAAATTGAATAATTGCACGGAGATTTTGCCAGAAGAAAAAGATAAGTTTTTAATCTTCGGAAACTTCAAGCATAAGGAAATTGTTCCATTTTGTCTTTACGCAAACGTTGAATGTCTTTTGCAGCTGATAAGCGACACTTCTAAGTCGGGTAATAGAATTTTGTATCAGAAACATATCCTTCATAGTATAGCTTATTAATTAAAATGTACTTTTGATGAATCTATTTCTAACTTGAGAACCTATCGGGGAGAATACTGTATTATAATGATTTGCGAATGAATTAAATCAATTAGCTCAAGACTTAACGCCCTATTTAGAGTCTGTTGTACTGATGGAAATGATGAGTGACAACCAGAAAGAATCATTTGATTCTGCAGAGATTTGTCATATTTGCGAGAGACTATTTACTCCAGAGGATCGAAAGCATCATGACCATTGTCATTTTACAGGGAAATTTCGCGATGCAGTACATCGAGGCTGCAATCTAAACTACAAAAACGCTCAGTTCATTCCTGTCATATTTCACAACTTATCAGGATATGATTCTCATTTTTTAATAAAAGCTTTGGCAACATCTTTTGAAGATACAATAAAACTTTTACCGATAAATAAAGAGAAATATATATCATTCACAAAAAAATCAGAGGGGACAAAAATTAATTTTCGGTTTATCGATTCGTTCAGATTTATGTCAAGCAGTATTAAAATGCTGGCCTCGTATCTAAACGATGATAAAAAATTAACTCCTCCAACGCTATGGAATCGCCATGTACTTGACCTTCAGCAACATGAAAGCATAAATATGTGAACGCTTTAACCGTACACTCAAAGGTAAAATGTGGAAACAATTTATTCTACGAGGATCGTACAAGTGGGTCGATATTGTGGAAGATCTGGTGCTAGTCTACCAAATAATACCAAATAAATAATAAATAACAAAAAAATAAATAATACCAAACTTCCTATGATTGGAATGAAACCGAGTGACGTCACCGCTCGGAACGTAAAAAACCTCTTGCTGCGTGTCTACGAAAAATTTCAAGTTAATCGAACGCGAAAAATAAAATTTAAGGTTGACGATAAAATACGAATCGGCAAGTACAAGCACGTTTTCGAGAAAGGCTATACCCCAAACTGGATAATAGAAATATTTACCATAAGTCAAATCGTGAATACCAATCCCGTGACGTACAAGCTCAAGAATTACTAAGATCAACCAATCGAGGGTGGCTTCTATCAGGAGGAATTTACCAGCGTCAAATATCCAAACGTTTACCTCATCCAAAAATCTGTGTGGAAACGTGGTTTTGATAACTCTCACAACAGTTGGATCAGTGAATTTGATTTGTAATTTTTCTCATAACGATTTTCACAATTTTCTTATAATAGTAGATATAAAAATAAGAAAAAAAGTGACTGTGTGTTTTTTATTTTCGATTATTACAACTGCTCCATTTCTTCTTGACCGTGAAATTCTACTCTCTGGGTTATTATATTCGAAAACACAAGTCCCAAGCGTTAGATAACATATTATACATTTATATAATATATTTATATAATATATATTAGGTCACATGATAGCTTTTATATACACAGTTCCCGTCCAAATTCAATGACTTGCATAGTCTCTTCACATGAGGAAAAGCATCAGCGATATAGTATTCGAAATACATTTTATGTGTCAACTGTTCTTAGAGATGTGGAGAGAAACTCTATGTAAACGCTGGTTAGGTTTTGATAATATGCACAATAGTTGGATTAATGAAACGGATTTGTATCGAGAGTCTTTGAAATGAATGAAACGATAAATGTATGGAAAAAGTCTTTATTTCATCTGACACATACACACACTACGTTTATTAATTTATTTACGCAACTTATAGCCCCACGGAAGTGTGTCCGTCGTATCAGGAAATATGATCCTCTTAGTATCTTGCCAGCTCAACGTTATTTTACTTTGCTTCACAGTGTGAACCTGGTGTTTTTTACTCTGAATTAAATTTTGACTTTTTACAAGATTTTCATGTCATAATTTTTCTCGAACTACGTCACAGCTAGGCTAACGTGTGGGATTCGGGTTTTCGAATGGCATCCAAACTTTCTTAAGAGGCTAGATGCTGGCAATGACGTCCACGCGAGGACAAAGGCCCAATGTTCTAATTCGTCATCGGAGGATGACGACCAAGGGATAAGGGACACTCGGGTCCGAGACGCTAACAAGATTAGACGTAGCACTGTCAAGTCTACTCAGGCGGATTATCGATTTATTATTTATTACTATTCAACTACATTGTTTTCATCATTATCACCATCGTCACAATCAACTATGTACTTTTACTGTTTTATCAATTTATAACCAATTATATAACCAACTTTATACGTCAATTATATTGTACGTGTTAAATTCTTGTGAACTTGTATCCACTTAAATATACGCGGCAAAAGTCTACGCCACAAATGAAGTAAACATTTTTAGGTGTGGTTCGAGTGGACGATTATCGCTAGAGGTTTACTTGGAACAAGCTTGTAAACACTAGAGAAGGCGACGTTGCTAGGCGAGAGTTTCTTTATAAACAATAGGACAAAGAACAAGCTCAGGCCGAGACAAGGGATTCGGGGCTGAGGATAGTCCTTACTGGACCTTTGACGAGAACACATCCTCGAATCTCAATTCATCTATCGACGTTTCTTTATATTATATTATTTGTCCAAGATATTATATTCATACGTATTACTCGGTTAAGAGACAAAATATAAACTTACTGTCAGTATTTTATAAATCATATCAAAAGTAAAAGTTATTTTACTATAGATCAGAAGTGGGATAAATCACGTGCTAAGTTTGGACGTACGTAAACAAAAGAAAAAAATAACACAAGTGTGATTTATCCGAGGGAAATGATGAATTAAGAATAAAGGTGAAATTAACGGTGAAAGTGTAACATTAATTGAAAGGGATAGCGAAGGAAAAAAATAATATGTCATTGCAGCTAAGCAGGCGCGATCGAGACAAACAATTCGGAAGGAAAGAGGAGAATGATGGGCAGCGAACGAGATCGTCTTTGCATCGCTCGAGAAGACAGGGCTCAAGGGATAGCAGTCAACGACGACCCAGATCTAGGAGTCTTGAAAATCGTACTCGTTATCGAAGAGGGACGTTGCGATCTGATGATGACTGTCGGAGCGGAGAACGTCTGCGACATTGTCAGGCGAGAGGCAGGAGTCGATCGAGGAGTTGCCTGCATTCATGGTCTACGGGATCCATGATGAACGATTGAAAATGAATCTAACCACTTCAAAAAAGGAATCACTCGCCGAATTGAATCAATGTTTGGAATCCGTATCAGTTGAAAAATCTAAAGAGATTAAGCATGCGAAGGATGGGAAGAAGCGTTCTTCTGAAGAAGATAAGTCAAAAAAACAATCGAGACGATTCGATCCGATGCATGCTATTATTGCGGAAAGCGGGGGCATAGAAAGTACAATTACCCGGAACCTGAGCGTAATAAGAACACAAAAATCGAAACGAATTTGCTAAAGAATACTCATTCTTCAAGCGACAAAAATACCGCGGTTAAAATTCGACGCGATTTTTGTAAAATTACGGGGCATGCCGAGTCGGAATGTCGTAAAAAACAGAGCAAGGAGAGAGGCGAAAAGAAAGCATGACTAAATAACGATGGGGCAGTCTCACAAGAGGGGATATCCTCGCTAGAGGGGACAGCCTCGTTACAGGGGGCATTCTCTCTGGACGTATGCGAGATTGCGACGGCTCGAGTAAACAAACCACTTAAGAAATGCGTTTTAGGCAGCCGAGAAAAATCTGTACTGTTGATCTGGGTAGTGACTGCTCTATTGTTCGGGAGTGCCTAGCAAGATTCTTAAATTAAAAATTCAAAGACACAGAGAAAATCTTGTCAGCATTTAATCACACGATCGTCGTCTCGATTGCTCGATCAAGAATCAAAGTTCATATTGATGAGATACCTTTTAAAATAAAGGTTTTCGTTGTTGCCCATGACCAATTAACGAAAGAAATTCTTATCGGAAGAGATATTTTGCTGAAGAACGGTGTTAAGGCAATATCAGATGCGCTCGCAGTAACGTTTACTTTGGATAAATCATATAAAAACGATAACGTAGTAGACGTTGGGATGATAGATGTTGATTAGGTACAAGCGGTGAACGAGGATGATATTTGGTGCGAAGATCTTGACGCGCATGATAAAATAAATTTGATAACATTGCTTAATAAGTATCGGCGCAACATATTTTTCAACATGAAAGAATTAGGTAAAACGAATGCAGCAGAAATGAAAATTGAATTAACTTCCGAAATTCTTGTTTTTCATGGGCCGTATCGCCTTTCTAAAGCTGATCGGGATAAAGTTAAAATGATGATTGCAGAATTAGAGGAAAGCGATATTGTTTGTGAGAGTATATCACCCTATGGGAGCCCAATCGTACTCGTGCGAAAAAAAAATGGAGAGACGCGAATGGCAATAGATTATAGAGGGCTCAATAAAATTACCAAACGGATTCAATATCCATTGCCTATAATTGACGACCACAGAGATCAGCTTTGTAACAAATGGATTTTTACATCTTCGGATTTGAAATCCGGATTTTACCAAATTCCCATGCATCCTGATTCCGTTGTAAAGACTGTTTTCGTTACGCCAGATGGACAATGGGAATTTTTACGAATGCCTTTTGGGTTGGTCAACGCCCCTGCTGTGTTTCAAAAAGCCATGAATAAGGTTCTGAAAGGAAGTGCCTTGGTATATATAGATGACGTATTGGTCGCTACGGAAACGGTAGACGAAGCGTTTAAACAACTAGAGTTAGTTCTCAAGGCCTTACAGGCGAGCAACTTGGCTCGTAATTTGGCCAAGTGCAAGTTTTTCCAACCGACGATAGAATATCTAGGACGCGAAATTTCGGGGGTAGGGATACGACTAAGCAGTCATAAAATTGATGCCATCGCAAAAGCTAGTTATCCTTCGAAAATAAAAGAAGTAAAACAATTCTTAGGTCTTGCAGGGTATTTCTGTAAGTTTATTAAGGATTTTGCGCGAAAAACAGCTCCTTTAACAAACTTGTTACGTAAAGGTGTCCCTTGGTCATGATGACCGAAGGAAAAAGAAGCAATTGACGAAATAAAAATAATATTAATAAGCAGACCCATTTTAGCGATTTACGACCTTGAGTGTGAAACTGAAGTACACACAGATGCGAGCGCGTTGACCCTGGGTGCGATACTTATACAAAAACATAGAGAGGGAAAGCGTGTGGTCGCGTACTATAGTCGAAAGACGACTCTCATAGAACAAAAATATCACTCTTACGATTTAGAAACACTAGCGGTATATACGGCATTGAAAGCATTCCGAGTTTATTTACTAGGAATAAAATTTACTGTGGTGATCGATTGCAGTGCTGTATGTGCTGCAGCAAATAAAAAGGATATACAACGGTGAGTCGCTCGTTGGTGGGTATATTTACAGAATTACAATTTCGAAATTGTTTATCGCCCACGTTCACAAGTAGCTTACGTCGACTATTTAAGTAGGAATACGGTAGATTGTTGTGCTGTAGATATCACGGTAAGCAAATGGATTAAGGTGACTCAATGTCAGAATCCAAACATAGAGGAAATTCGCAAAATGTTGGAGTTTGGCGAAGTTGAACCAGAAACGAAACAGTACTTTGATAAATATGATCTTAAGCGGGGGGTTGTATTTCGAAAGATTGGCACGGGTAATAAATGGGTTGTACCAAAAATGTCACGCTTTAACGTAGTACGGTTATGCCACGATGAACAAGGGCACTTCGCTCTTGAAAAAACACTGGAAAAGATAAAGAAGAATTATTGGTTTAAAGGAATGAGAAAGTTCACCTCTAAATACGTCTAAAAACGCATGCCTAACCTATTTGTTTTATAAAGGGTCATCCGGGCGTAAATCCGGGCTATTACACCTAATAGATAAAATTACAATTCCATTTCATATGATACATCTTAATCATGTTGGACCCTTTGTGCGCAGTACACGCAAAAATACTCAAATATTAACCATTGTGGATGGATTTACTAAGTTCTGTGTACTCGAACCTGTCCGCGATACTTCCACGAAGTAGGTGTTAAGAGCACTGATTCAGCTATTCGCTATATTCGGGGTACCCACTCGGATAATAAGTGATAGCGGGACGGCCTTTACGTCACGCTCTTTTAAGGACTTTTGCGAGGAGTACAGTATTAAGCATGTACTCAACGCAGTTGCAACACTACGTGCTAATGGACAGTGCGAGCGAGTGAATCGCACAGTTTTAAGTTCGCTTGCAGTTACCTGTGCTAGCGGAACTGAGGAAGCCTGGGACGACAGTGTGAAGAAGATCCAGAGTGCAATCAACTCTGCTACGAACAGGACCACATGTATGTCGCTAACTCAGCTCCTGTTCGGTTACAAGCCACACAGTATGACCGAAGTCAAGCTACTTGCAGGGATCCAAGATACTTTGGATTAGGTCGATTTGAAGGAACTGAGGGAAGCTGCTAAAGTTTCCACGCAAGCAGAGCAGAGGCAACAAAAGACGGCATTCGATACCCAAAGGTCTAAACCTCCGACGTACGCAGTGGGGGATGTCGTAATGGTAACAGCAAGCCCTGTTGCAACCGGGGAAAGAAAAAAGCTGGTCGTTAAGGCAAAGGGGCCCTTCAGGGTGACGACTGTTTTACCTAATGACCGTTACGAAGTCCAGGATTTGCGAGACCTGAAGAAGTCTCTGAACAAACGCAGCGTTGTAGCGGTGGACAGCTTACGGAAGTGGGTCACGTTTGACGCTACGCAGTAAGCTGGTAAGTAAAATATGTCATGAGTTGACGGGCCGCGAGTCAGTAACCCTGAGATGCAATCCGTGGACAAGATTGTGTGCTACGACGGGTGCTGGCGAGGCTAGGACCAGGGTCGAGTCCATTATCCGTGATTGAGAAGTGGTCAATCTCAAGAGCCGTGGATTTTCGGGCGGAGACCAGGACCAGGGTCGAGTCCATTATCCATGATTGAGAAGTGGTCAATCTCAAACAGGTGGAGTTTTGGGCGGAGGCCAGGACCAGGGGTAGTTTCAGTCAGGTGGACGTAGGACTGAGGAGGCCGGTTGCCCACTCGGTCTGCAGTTGTCATCTGGCAAGGCTAGCAACCAGGAAATAAGTTCCCATCCAAATACCCTTCCGAACTAACCAACTCTTGGTGAAGTTTATTCGTTGATTGACACCCTTTGGGAAACTGATCACTTTCCTACGGGATGTACATTGGCACGTAGACATCACCAGTTCTAAGTCTCAGCGCTTGATGTGTATGTAAGAGAGGGGTTTTTTTTGAATTTTATAGAAAAAAAAACAATTGTCATGCCAAAAAGGGTCGAGGACGACCCAGGATGGTCGAGGAGGCTGAATGAAGTAAACATTTTTCGGTGTGGTTCGAGTGGACGATTATCGCTAGAGGTTTACTTGGAACGAGCCTGTAAACACTAGAGAAGGCGACGTTGCTGGGCGAGAGTTTCTCTATAAACAATAGGACAAAGAACAAGCTCAGGCCGAGACAAGGGATTCGGGGCTAAGGACAGTCCTTATTGGACCTTTGACGAGAATACAACCTCGAATCTCAATTCATCTATCGACGTTTCTTTATATTATTATATTTGTCCAAGATATTATATTCATACGTATTATTCGGTTAAGAGACAAAATATATACTTACTGCCAGTTTTTTTAATAAATCATATCAAAAGTAAAAAGTATTATACTTCACTAAACTGTTCGAACCGAGTCCTTAATAACTTTAATATTCCTACTGAGGTTAAAATTCTCGTTTTTTCCTCAACAGAAGACGTGGTCTTTAACAATTTATTCAAAAGTCTGATATTTCGAGTTCCGAACTTTTCCTACTTGTCGTCTTCTCTGATCGATATTTTTTTTTCGCTTATTATTTTATAAGCAGCTTCCATAATGCTGATGAGCTTCAGACATTGATTTGAATTCATGGTGATTTCTTACATACAACGATAATGGATGTCTGAATTAGACTGGTGCGTCAATTATGATTATGCATCAATTTTATAGGCAACCCGCGTAGAAAATTCCTGGAAACATTTCCAGGGAAATTTAATAATGCTCGGAAGTTCTCAAAATTTTTAGTGGTTGCAATTCACATGCTCTCGAAATGCTTCAAAATATTCAGAGAGTCGTATGAAAATATTAATTCTGTGAATTTTTCGTTGAATCGAATGTCCCCGAAGCTGTGCAGCAATATTATTTACTCGTATTACTCTTCTACGCGTGCTAAGAGATTCGATAGTGTGAATTATAAACATTCGAAACGTATTCGAGAACCTTCCGACTACCTTTGCCCTATCTTGCTGATGATATTAAATCTAAACAAAAGAACCATACAATGAGTTTGACTACGCTCTGCAGTCACCATTTCGCTTTCGGCGATTCACAGAGGTGCAATCCTCGTATATAATTCGTATACCTACTACGTTCATCATCATTTTTTTTTTCGTATCAGCTGAGTTGTGAAGAAGGGCTGATTGTCAATCACCTGCGTTCATTTTCCGTGCAAACGCGCAAACGCTGAAGTACAAACCTCGTGCATAATTCGTATACCTATTACGGATATAATCATCATCATTTTTTCGTAAATCAATTGAGCTGTGAAGAAGGGCTGATTGACAACCAGCTGCGTCCATTTTCCATGCAAGCACGTAAACGCTGAAGTAAGTAAAAATAATATGGCTAACTAAATTTTACTCATAACCTACACTCTGAGAAACGCGAATGTAATAGTACTGTCACATTTCTCATGAGAACTTTGAAACTTTTCTACAGATTTTTGAAAATTCTTCATTACGGAGGAATATATGCTAAAGTTTGCCATTATCAAGAATTTTTACTGTTTAGTTTATTGAGATATAACGATACAAAATATATTCTACGTGTATTAAGTGCACGAAACGTACGTAAAGTTTAAACACTCTAAACTTTATTATGTACGGTAGAAAATACTATAGTCGATATAAAAATATTAAATGGTTACTGTTTTGAATTGCCAGGAAAAATGGAACCATCAAGGTCCAACACTGTGACCCTACTGTCACAGTGGGTAGAGGACACTACCAACTTCGAAGCGATATCCTCCTGGCAATTCATTTCGGTGAAATGGCGGGCCCCAGCATGGCTGGCATCGTTATGATTTACCGCGACGTTGTTGGACAACTACTCAAGAACGAAGATGAATATTACTTTGAAAGAGTTTAATACGCTTGAGATCGCTGTGACATTTTCATCATCATTCAGAAATTTTGCAGAATTTTCAGAACTTCGCAGGCAAAAATACAGAAAAGTAATTTTCCATTTCTACAATTATCCTGGGACCGAACTTCGTTGTAACTTGACGCACATTGGTGATTTTATAATTTTTCTGCAATTCCAGATCCTTCAGTTTTTTAGTTTCTAGATACTCCGCAAGACAACCAACTTTATTTATTTTGGTGAAATCCATGGTTTTATTTTTTTCTTTTCTTTTATATCGTTGTGAACAAATCGAAATTGTCTTGCTCTTCCTTCGAGTCACACACCGAAATATTTCTCAACTTTTTTGTAAGCTGATCCAAATTTGATTTTGTTTCAATTAAACCTTTAACTTCTTCAATGTTCTTCAGTAGCAGCTCAATTCGTAGGCGTAGTTCACGTTGTTTTAGAACAGTCAGACTCATTCGAGGACTAATTGTACAATAAAATTTGTATGCTTCATTCCAGTCTTATATATCCTATGCCCCTCTATTAATTTTTTCCAATAGGAAATTTCTGGAAGCATTTCAGGGTGTTATGGGTTGAAGAACATTTTGTAGGGTATTCTATCTCTCAAGGTTAGATCAAATGCGCATTTACAATGAGACTGTTAAGAGGAATCAGCTTGTTGTTTATCACAATGAAAATTCCTCAAAGTATTTGTTAACAGATCTCATTATCGATGTTTATAACATCGATCTTTCTTCGAAGAGGAATTCTCGGAAATATGTTTTTAAAGTGGCGGGTGTTGATGATGAATTTTAGCAATGCCTTTTATCATTAAGAAAAATTCTTGAAATTGCGGACATTTGAGAGTTCACGAATATTTCTAGAACATTCGATTATACATCATCAATGTAACCCCCCCTGATTCCCCTCCTTCTAATCGTAAACTTCTCAAAATGTTGAAGGACATTCGTAGAGTATTGCAAAGTCAGGTCAAATGCGCACTTGGAACGACGCTGCTGCGGAGAATTCGACTAATTGTTTATCCCAGCAAAAATTCCTAGGAATATGCTTCGAAGATCTCTTATTGGCCCCCTTTGCTGCACAAAAATATCTAAACTTACACCTTTGACCTTGAACGTTCTAGAATATTTTATGTCTCTCATGGATGTAACCCGATACCCTTGACCCCTCGCACCGGACGCCGTGACGTGAGATTCCTGGAATCATCCCCCTCCCCCTCTCATGACCGATCCATAAACTTCTGGAAGGTCGTGACGTCAGATTCCTAGAATCATTACACTCCCCCTTTCTCCCCTTTCCCCTCTCATAATGTCGCAGAACTTTCTGGAAGGGACCCGTGACGTCATCGTCGAACTTTTGAGAACGTTCTAGAAGCTTCTGGAAGGGGTTCGTGTCTCGGCTAAAGTGTCGGTAAGTGTCGCTAGTAGGAATCGTGAGCTAGAACTGACCTTACTTATCTACTCTTGTTGAGGATCAATAATAAAAAATAACAATATTAAACTGCACACACGCAATGAAAATTGAGCCTGATCATTTGTGTAAACGACAAATATTGAATAAATTCTCAGATTGCTAAAAAAGAAAAATAAGCAGTCTACTTTTGGAGCTGCTACCTTTCGACGCTTGTCAGCACGTGTGAGATAGCAGCGTGTCTGACGATAAGAATTCTATCGACCATACTCGCATTTATCGTGTATGTATGAACAAAAACCCTCTTTTTCATGCGTCTACGATGTTTTTCCTGTATAAATATTGACGAGAACAGTTAGCCCAATTATATTAATGTCTATCATTACAGGCCGGCAAAGAGGGTAGTGAATCAAAGGGGTAAACGAAAGGGGATGCAATGTACGGTTGGCGCCCCTTCCCGACTTGAGAAAAACGTGGCTTTACCTCGAATGGCATGTATCCTATGCAGATGTATAAAAACCTTTGCGAAATAATTCACGTTTAAAAAGGCGTAGCATGGGAAGAGTATTATAGGGCTGAAGGACTCGGAGAAAGTGGAAAGGACGAAGGTCATAGGCGGTAAAAAAAGAGACGGTTTTTGTCCGTCTGTGTCTCATTGTGTCTTTTTAGTCCCTCCTTTGCTCTCCCATTTTTTTGAAGGGAGAAAGTTCATGGCAAATTGTTTTCCAACCCTTTAATGCACGAACACGTTCGTGATAGTGGCTCTTCGCGGAATGACTTCCAAAGTTAGGTTGCTGAGAAAGCACATTGAGCAGTTGTGACATAAACTGTACATGCAGTATTTAACACTTCGATTCTCCAACAACTACTTATTTATATGCACAAGTGTAAACTACTGTTTATATGACATTCACAAGTATTACCACCTGTATAATACAGTCGCCTGCACCCTCTCTTGTGATACAGTTGGCTTTATTCACTAGTCAAGATGTAAATGAACAGCGAGAAACGACGAAGCTAATAGTGCGCACGTAGCTTCAAGTTGGGTAGAAAAGAGCTATAGACTCCAGCTGGTACATCGTGTGTACCAGCCAATACACGGTTTATTCACTATACTCTGCGCAGACTTTCCTACACACATATATACATCGCGGAGACTGCTACCATTAAACGTGAAATATTAAACATCGGCCGTGTAATTACAGCGGTGGGAGTACTCTTGGACAGAGGGGTTGCTGCTGTTGCATCCAGTAAAGGGAAAGAGAAAGTAAGAGGGAGAGAGAAAGAGATTCGCGATTAGATCTAAACTGGCCGCTAATGCTGTTAATTGCGATGGATTGTGTAATTGTTGCGCAGTACGTCGAGGGTCTTAGCCTCAAGGCTCGCGATGTACGCAGAGTATTACCACAATATGCAACTCACACATTGGCCGGATTCACGTCTAATGTTGTAGCATACGCACGTACGTGAATGGTAATCACGATACATTTACTGACGGCCCCCTCTTGTACAGTTATTTCTGCCGTATGGACTGTTTAATAGAGAGAGAAACATTCAAAATTGTGGCTGCTTTAACTTAAAACTTGCCACTTCCTAAAATTTCCCACTTGGAAATTGTTAGCGTAACTTCCCTGAATAACACAGAGAGCTCGATACATTCTCTAAATATCACAGAGAACTCGACACATCACAGCTCGAATAAAAAAGCTCACATATTGGGAAATTACCATAGTGATTTCTGTGAATAAGTATTTTATATTAATTCAATGATTGTGTGACTTGGTATAAATGAATGTTTTGTCGTTCTAATTAATAGAATAAATAATTCTACGAATTTCAAGAATTCAGTAAAGATCTTCGATTTTGAGCGAGACAGTGGGAAAATTGAAAAAAAATGAAGGTAAAACGTTTTTTTTGTAGTTACAGTTCATCTTCGCATGTTAGGAGAAGATTTGCACGAAAAAGAGTGTAACTATAGTTTCAAAGAAGATCGTATTAGCGAATTCCGGGGCAATTTGTAACGCCGCCTTGAGTTCCGCTCGCGCCTCGGTAACGACAACAAACTGCTCTCTGAGTTAACAGCATCCTTGGTGCATGGTTCTCCGGTTTGCCTGAGCTCTCGCACCGCCGACCATGAGGGTAAGGAAGGAAAGAAGCCGGGAGCGGCAACAACAACGGAAACACAGATAAAGAGAAAAGGAAAAAGGGAAGAGAATAAAGAGTACTCCGCGCTACTGCGTGGCTGCTGTGTTTAACGCGCGCGCGCGAGGAAATGAATGATCCCATTACGCCATAAATCAATCACGGCAAAAAGCTCGAAAGCCCTCTCGGCACGGATAACGCGTACAGCGCACAGGGAGAAAACGCGCTCTTCGAAGATCGCAAACCGGACGAACGAACGTGCTTCTCCTCTCGTTCTTGGCGATCCCCTTAAGCACACATACGCACATAGGAAATCGTAAAGATGAAAGGAAAAAAATGTTTCCTTACTTATAAAATTACAACGAGTTTTTAAACCTCAATAGTAACACAACTATCGAAGATAAGACTTTTCTACAAATTTAATACACGAGTTCGTCGTAGAGAATCCAACTTTGCAATTAAGTAATCATTATAATTTCGATATTATGGTGGCAGATATTCCCATTCGTTGATTAAATATTATAATCGAATCGAGCCGGCAAATACTTAGACTACCTAGGTGAACCGGAGCTTTATATTTCGCAAACAAAATTGTTAGTAACTTTTTCAAATTGGATTCTCAGTACTTAAGTTTTGTGCAATTCGTATCAATCTTTTCAAGGTTATTTGTGCATACTGTACACAAATATAGTTGTGTAGAGTACTGTCACATATGTTTGTGTGCATACCACCCCCGCCGTTGGCAAAAAATCTTTCGAGCCTCGATTCGTGAGAAGAGAGATGTAGGAGGAGGAGGAGGAGGTAAAAGTTTCTTTGGATGGCAAAAGTGGCTTCGGCGTGTTTAGGAGCTGTTGGAACGCGTCTTCCACGTGTATCTTTTTAACATGATAGAAAAAGCGAGCAGCGAACAATTTGTGAGACGAGACGCCAAGGTGCCAGAGGTATTCTCGAGGAATACGTTGGACAGTATATCCAGCGCCGGTACATCGCTATATACCGATGAGATTCACTGGTAGATGGTGAATACGAGTGAAGGAAGGGCAAAAGAGCGTGCACGGCATGCGTGCAAAGAGCTGACCGTCGCTTTAGCCTGCGCTATTTCCCCTTCGTTAGAGATCTTATAATGCCTAGCTAATTCGGATAAAACTGTGAAGATTCCGATGTCGCGTAAAGAAGAAATATTGTCCTGGACGTGAACGGTTAAGAAGAAGCGATCAGTGTATTAGTACGCCAAGGGTCTTCCTTTTAACTATGGTATGTTTATTATATTTTCTTTGGTTAGCTCATAAGAGACGTGCCTTCGAGAAATGCCACATTATACGAGTTGTAAAATCGCACCTATGGCTATTATATATTTTTTTTCTTTTTCGTACTTGATTTTTTCAGATACATACATCTCGGTCAGGTTATTATATTGTCATTCTTCTTTTTTGCTATTCAAAATTAATTTTATGAAAAACTACACTATGAAAAAAGTTGCAAGTCCTCGTGAAACTATCAGCGAGTAGATGATTCTCATCATTTCAACTTCTTCTCAGCATACAAATGTGCACGCGATTCATTTGCAATTTGAATTTCGGCCGTTAAAGATTTATTCATTATTATTTTTCAATCAAACATGTCCGAATTGACGGTTAACTGTGTCTATATTATACGATGTAAATTCTAAGCCTCGCTACAGAATGCGGGATGTAATATAGAGAGGAGGAATGATAAAGAAATTATAAGCTGTGAAATATCATTGAATAGTGAATGATAAGGAAACTTACGAATATTGCAAATGTCGATACGGGCGTATCTTTAACGCACCACAAGTGCTAATTAAATAAGCAGATGATCGAGTAATCACCAGCTATATACACATAAATATACATATGAATTTATAATATTATTCGATAAGGGTAGAATGTCATTTACACGCTTGCCTGCGTCTGTGTGTGTTGTGCCGTTTGCACTTTGCGGTTGAAACTATTCGCGGAATGTAAGATATTTCAGCTGAGGTCTGGAGGTATTTGCAAGCGCGATATAAATGTACGCAAAGAGAGAGAGAGAGAGAGAGGGGGGGGGGGGGGAAGAGAGCGAGAGAGAAAATGTATGTACGAAGTGAGAAAGAAAGGTAAAGAAAAAAAAGGAAGAAGAGAAGGTATGTGCGAGCAAAGAGAGGCGTGTACTCGCGCCCGGCACTCTCAGGCTTCGTTAGGGGTTAATGCCTAGCTAATTCGACGAAACCGAAAAAAATTCCTGTGTCACGTAAAGAAGAAATATTACCATTTGGAGAGTCAGAGAGGAGAGTAAGAAAACGATGAGAAGCTGGGAAAAAAGAAGAACGAGAACAGTAGGATAAAAATTGATATAAATATATGTATAAAGGGAAGTAGGGAGGTGTGGTTTGTATTATGCGGTGCTCTTCACTGGTAGTACAAACGTTTTTACGGTGTATCACGCCAGGCCACTTACAATTAGTCAGGGCGAGTACAATTAGTGGCGAACGATGTGGCAAATGATTTTCCATAAAACGAAAGCACGTGAAAAGACACACGACCCATCATATCCTCTTTATACCTCCTGACTCTCATCTTAAGTTTATACGATACGACTATACGAGAATGCCAAGAAAAAGAGATAGAGCTAAAAGAAGGGGGGAGATTTTTATCTCGAGGGAAGAATCGTTAACAGGTATACTCGGTCATATAAAGTTACAGTCGCAAAGAGGGAAATACAGATTCCCTGTGCTATTCAGTGACCGAAACGACTTTGATATCAAAAACAGGAATCATTTGCTGGGAAATTTCGAGGTGTGTAATGTGCAGCTCATTATGAAGATCAATAAAAAACATCATTGGCACGATTAAAGATATATATATTTTTTAAAACGCTGATAATTCATGTGCACGTGTGTGGTCAAATTGCGATTTTTTTTTTATGAACGCCGTTGATCGATAAATTATCAAAGTTATAATTTTTTTTACGCCAAAGTTTGAAAGGGGCCTTCTTTGGCACACAGTATACAGATAAAATTTTAGTACGTGGTTGAATCTTTTTGGTTAGCTTTTCTAATAAATTTTCTTCGATAACCATGTCATTTTTATCAGTGAAGGTAAATGATATTTAGATAAATGTGCAACTATAAGGGACGACCTGGTTCCCCATTATATTTGCGCAATTCTCTTGATGCGAAAAACATGATAAATCCTGTGTTTCACGTGGGTGTATGGGGCCTTCCTTCTGCGCGTCTTGCCAGTCCACAAACACACATACAAAAAGGGTACCAAGAGTCTGGATACTCTGATACGGTGAGATCGAGAGAATAAATAAAATAAAAAACAGAAGATAAAAAGTCGAAGAAGAAGAAGAAAGAAGAAGAAGGTGGTTAAATTACGACGACCAGTTCGGCGATCTGCTTCTCCTGCACTCTTTCCCCTTTCTCTTTTTCCCGTGTGTACCAGGTAAAGTGCAGGTTGCCTGACGGCCCTGCCCTCTTTCGTCCTTGACAAAAAGGAGCCTCTTACGATTTATATGTATGTATATACGACTCTGCATATAGATATACTTCAAGTCAGTCCAGCAGGCCAGTAGATCCAGAAAGTCATGGCGATACAAGTTCGTCCAAAGGTCCAAGAATCGCACCGTCGTATAGTGCCTTTTAAAAACGTTTAACAAGTATATACGTGGCACGATTCATCGTTAATCTCTGTTCTTTTTCATCAGCATATTATTATTTCCCCGCGAATCATTCGCCATTTTTACAATATATCGTCTCAAAGAAATCTATAATTACGACGAGATTTCTTTTTCTCTTCTTTTTCCTCCTTTTGTTAAATTCCGATACCTGAAGATCTTATTTACCAATTACCGATTTGCTTGTGTGAATTATCATCAGTTTTCAACTTTTTTGTTTCAACATCTCCTCGTCTTTTTTTTCGTCTTCCAATTCGTCGATAAATTTCAACGATCTTCGAATCTCCGCTGTATTCCTCATGGATCTTTACCGTCAGCTACTTATCGTAAAATATCATCGATAATATTCATGCAGTTTTTATATTCCTCGACATTTGTCCATCTCCAAAAGCAATGAAAGAGAGAGTTCTCGTACGCGGAGATTTACCCTGTAATTCACGGTCATTTTCCTGGCTTAAGGGAGTCAGGTGAAGATTTTTTAATGATTACTCGAACGATCTTTGATTTTGAAAGATTTGAGCACGTGCATTGTAAAAACAAGTGTGTCGTCGAAAAAAACACACTTGTGTGTTCTGTATTTAACGCCATAAGCAAACTGTAGATTTTCAACACACTTTAAAACGTGTAGAAAATCACGACAAAGAATCTACAGTTTGCTTATGGCGTTAAGTACAGAACACACTTAATGTGTATTGGCAACAACACACTTGTTTTTACAGTGTGTGTATAATCGTACGAGAGAGCAAGTGAGACCGAGATATATGGGATATGGAACGAAGAAACTTTCGGGAGAACGACGTGTATGTCGAAATCCTACGTTTTTTAAAGTTATCTTGCATATAAATGTACTCCCACAAACTTTCGTATACACACAACGTATAATTTTTGCTTTTCTCATTTCGCGGGTTTTTTTCGAGGAGCGTGATCAGTTCTTTGCGGAGCGCACGGAGAAAAAGCAACGCGTTGTTCAGTGGCACCACCGGCTTGTAAGCTCGTTATCTTCGAATCGTCCGAGCGTTAATGAACCCACAGAGTGTACACCGGAGTTTGCCACATGAGAATCCCTAAACCCACCGCATCGAGAGAGATCTTCTTCTTCTTCCTTTTCTTTTCTACTCTTTCCTCCGCGCTTCCAACTTTTCTTGGTCATCCTGCGCACTCCACTTGCTCGACATTCCGTACAAATGTTCTCGGTGATCAGATTGCGCCTTCGTGTATAGATGACTATATAGCCTTGGTCTTCCCGGTCCAAACGAATTTCTCACTTATTTTTGTCCATGATTTTTTATCCTTTCTTTTCATAAGTACTCTGGTTGTAAGACCGGAAGTGCACTCGAGAAATTCAATTGTAAATTAGACAGCAAAAAACAAAACTTATAGTTAACCTCTCCAACTTCATCGTCAATAAATTTGAAAATGGACATACGTCAGAAATTTTGCTGTGACAAATTCTTTGCATCTATTAAAACGTCCTGTGTACGATAATTAAAACGTCTAAAATATTAAGCTCATCGTTTCACTAATCTCTGGACCTGAGTGGACTTATTTTAAACATTTGAGTACTCTAATTAGCGATCAGGAATCATTATTTTCGAATGGAGGTGTTTACAAGACGATATTTCATATGTTGACATCGTTGCGTCTCGAACATTGTGAACATATGTATTTTCTCTTAGCATGTACGCATTGCGGTATTTATCGTAAATGTGTGTATGTACTTGCGTGTATGTATAATATAACGGTTAATTTTTCACGTCATGAAACTGGGTCTTCTTCTCAACGGCGAACAGGGTCGTCGGTTTACGCCCACGGCCGATAGATCCCTATTGTCTCGAGTGTGCGGGAGCGTTAAAAAAAAACATATAAATATATATACATACATAAAATGCTATCTTGGGAGAGCATGCTCGTCTTCTTCTTCCCATGCTTTATACAGTAAGTATTATATATTTATATCTACAGATACGTATAGATATATAGGGACGAGAAAGCACAAACACGAGGATGATCCCTAATAACTTTGCGTGACTAAAAGATGCGAAGCCTCGTTTCTTCGGACCTGCAAATCCGCGGTAGCCACAGCAACAGGAGAACGAATAAAAATTTCTTATACCGAAAAAAAAAAAAAACCCACTTATCATGATTTGTGCATTATGGATGCTAATAGACGTAATTAATAAGGGCTGCTGAGGCGTCGAGGAACCTCTGTGTGATTTTGACCGGATTTTCTCTTTCTATACTTCTTTGATTTGTGCACATGTTTACAGTGATGCACACACAGTCCAAATTTCACCTCTTCTCTCTCTCTCTCTCTCCCCCCCCCCTCTCTCTCTCTCTCTCTCTCTCTCTCTCTCTCTTTCATTCTTGGTCCGGTAAAGCTTTTATCTTCTCTAATCCAACACACGGTCTTTTGGTTGGCACGGTGCTGCTCCTGAGCTCCGAGACCAGAAACGTGACTTAATCGCTTTCCGGGAAAGGATTGGCGATGTCTACGGAGAGAAGAACGATCTGGGAAAGGGGCGTTAGGTGGAATGAATTGTAGAAGTGGGTTTTGTCCGAAAAGCCCGATGATAATACTGTAATAACGATTAGCCGTGTATAACTATACAGCAATCTCAAAAACGGAAATAAGCAGGTAGATCCGTCAAGAATGATCGATCGAAATACTTGAATTTTTGTGTTAATAAACATTGAGATGCTTCTACGAGAATCAAGCCAATATTTGACTAACAAAACTCAGTATAAAAAAAGTATTAAATAGTAGTAGGCATTGCAGGAATGAATGATAAACCCACAGAGCAACAAAGATCGATTGAGGCAAAAATATCGTGAAAAAAATGAAGTTTCATTAAAAAAATAATGCTGTCAGAGTTAGAAGTTGAAAAGAGTCGCGAATGATCAAATGAAAGGTAAGCACGTTATACAGTTCATGGATTTAATTGAGTCGTTCCTCATAATTGGAGGAGTCGCGAGAGTCACGTTCGGCGTGCCGTGAGCTCTTACGGGATCCAGGAGTTCGAGAGGCCGATATCGCTCTCGTCGCCTTTTCTTGTCCTCTCTTTATTTCACTCTTTATCTGCCTCAGTATATTCGTCTCGTCGTCGTGTTATAAGCAGCTATAGATACAAACATCTACATAGTTATAACGAGCCATGTGCTGGTACGCCCATTTCTATACAGCCAAGATCGTTAACGTGTGTTCAGCTATTAGCTTAATATAGTGCGACGATTTATGAAACAAATGTAACAGTTAAGTATAACTTCAAAGCCGAGTCGAAGTCTCTTTTCTGAATCGCGATATCTGTGCCAGAGGTTCGTATCAGTACTTCAGACTTTTTCTTTTCGCTTGACATTCGCCATGTTGCCTAAGATCGTCAATGTCTCTATTCGCCTCCAGAAATCAATGGACCATATCGACGTTTGGCAACCATAAGGTCGTAATTACGACGAGAATTCAACGCGTGGAGTGATTTTAGTCAATCCTTTTCATTCGACAACAATGTATAACAATAAACATACCCCGATATAATCATCCAATGTATATAACGTCGCGATCCTATCATTTTTCCCTTTAATGAAAAGAGTCTTTCGGTCGCGCCGCGATTAAAGTGTTTCTCGTCATTATCTCATCGTTGCTTGACAATATAACGCTCTATGGCTAATTGAACATAAAAGCGTTTGTTCGCATCTGTCGATATACATGGAGTGTATCGTTTCGAGCGGCAAATATAGCGCGTGTTTTATATGTATTGCGGTTGAAGTGAATACGGCGAGTGAACAAAATCGAGTCAACTGAGAGAACGCCGTTTCGTGAATAGTAGCTTTATATATAGACACGTTTTTAGCGATATAGCTTAATGGGCATAGTTCCCTTCTCCAAAACTTATCTGACGGTTCGATACTTCGAGGAGTCTGTATCATAGCGGGGGTGGCCTCTCGACGTTACGAGAAAGGGAAAGAGATAAATATGTAGAGAGAAGGTGAGCGCACCGTGTGCTACGAATAGAGCAAGAGTGGAAATAACGTTTCCAGGAGACATTGAGAAACGAGACGAGACTCACGCGGCTGCCCAACCAGGATGATAGAACTGAGAGTGCAGAAAACCAGTCAGTATACTTAATACTGCTCTAAGCAAAGTACAATATTGTAAAATGTTTGTGTAGGAGTATTGGTGGAGAGCGACACTACCGTAGAAAAGAAGGGCAAGGGAAACATAGAAAGAGAGAGAGAGAGGAAGAGTAACGATAAACAATGGACCAAACAGAGCCACGCGGATGGAGCCTACAGAATCTTAGCAGGCGTCTCGTTGACGAAATATCGACGTCGAGGTCCCCCTGAGCGAGAACGGGGGCGAGCTCGCGGTGTATTGCGCGGGCTCTCTCTCTCTCTCTCTCTCGTCTCTCTTCTTCTTTTTGTCTCTCTATCTCTCTTCCTTAGTAGGTATTAGTCTCGCGCGGCAGGCGCGAGAACGAGAAACGCGAATGCTTCGTTCATTCTTAGTATAGAAGCCCACGAGAAAGAACGTGGGAACGTTTTTGGATCCGTCGATGGGCAACCCAATATTCCTTTTTTTCTATCCTTATTCCGACTTTTTTTTCTTCTCATTCTGCGCGCCTCTCTCAGCGCAAGGGTGTGACGTAACTGCCCGGAACATCGACGGAGGATCGATGGGAAAATCAAGTCCGTTTGTGTTTATGTATATATGTATGTTACTATATATTGGCATAAAAGATTGGCTCAAGTCCGCACTGTTGCAGCTTCTATATATCTGCATCTAGTCCAGTCACCACACAACAACTCCTACATCTATTTTCATGTCACCTGTATACAACTTTGTTATGCAGCATGTATTATTATGTCGGGAACATGAGAAACTTTGCGAATATATGCGTAAAACTATCGGTTTTCAGTCTTTCGAAGATTTGCGTCAATGGCTAAAGAAATACTGTTTTTTTTAATCTGGAAAAACGATTTTTATATTCCCTTAGTATTGTATATAAACGAAAAGCATGCATATAAGGTCAGTAAATTTTGCGAAACTGTTGGCACAAAAAGTTACGTTTTTTTTTTTTATAAACGACTTTGTGAATAATATATTCATCGAAAAGTAATTAAAATTTACCTTTTGCAAGTTTTTACAAGAATGTTTATGTCTCAGAGTCGATAAAATGGACGTGGTGAAGGGGAGTTATTAGGGCAGCATTAAAATGTCGATATAAATCGCGTGCAGCGCCAGCATTATTTTAATTGTTAATATTACTTGTGAATTATTTTACAACCAGCAGGCCATTGAGACTGACGAAGTTTCCATTCATTATTTGAAAGAAATATTAATGAAAGAAACATAACTTCTTACTTTTACGTTTTCTCACGTTAACGCACATACGATTATTATAATTATATTATACTTCGTGCCAAGATGTAAAATAAAATATGTAGAAATCAGCGAAATATCATTGCTCGCAGGTGAGTAAAACGCATGATAAGTATTGCTTAAAAATTGCTGCAGCAGTATTACGACACGGAGCTAATGATCTTTTCGAAATTGTAATAATTAATTAGGATCATTGGGTTCTTATTTAATTCGCTTGCTTTCACGAGACGCGGGATATTGACTACCAAGAATGAACAAAATTTGAAGGGTCCGTTATATGGGCGAGGGGGAAAAAAAAATAACGTAACGATAATTAACATGCATGAGAATTACCCACATTGCGAAATTTTTTCGTTAATAATTATGTACTCAGGTTGTCTTATCGATGCAATGATAAAATTCGAGGAAAGTGATTCGGTGAAATAATTACTCGATTATTAATTACAGAACGATCGGAGGAAATTCCGAAAAATTCCTCGCGTGAACGAAGAGCTCGGTCGGGGGGGGGGGGGGGGGTGAACGACTATACACTCGGCAGTTCCATTTCGTATACTTATACACTATAAGTCCATTTCACCAGTCGAGATGCTGTAATATTCCCCGAAGATGAGTATGTTGAGGTACGAGTGCATGGTTAAACCGTTGGAGGGCGCGGTATTTCGGTCCAATTAAAAATAACTATTGCCAGTGGCACATACGTGCGTGAGTCTTATTATTTACAGATATATAAATATATATAATATCAGTTAAGAATAAGATACTGGCAATAACGGAATGAAGGGTAGAGGAGAATGCCCAGATCCGTAAGCAAAATCTTAATTGCGCTCACTTTCTGTAAGCTTTTTTTTCCTTAATATTATTCTCATCTACGTAAATGTATACTGAACGATAATTAATTCAGGCGAAAGTATTTAAAAATAATTCTCGTTGCTCTGTGTGTGTTCGGAGGAAAAAAAAGGTAGCGAAAAAAAGAAAAGAAAAATGGAGGAGCGAGGCGTCGAAAGACGTGGATCTCGCGTACTCTAGTAGAGAGAATAAGTAGACTTTATAGATAGACGTGCTATATATTTTTCACAGCGCGGCTTATGTACGGGAGAGAGCGAGATCGCGGTGAGAAGCTGCGTCAAGGACGCACCTGTCGCCTCCGCACCTCCTCTGTGCACTACGTGCTATATCTGACTTATGTGAGTCTTGGTTCTGCCGCGGCGATTACGTCCCGCGGGCTTCGATCGCACGAGAGTTGCTTCTGTGACTTTGAGTTAGTTGTGACGAGAAATTCCCCGATTATGAAAAATTTATTACAAAAATATTGTTTCTCGTTACCATTGACAATAAAAAAGAATTCGCATTAATATCTGACAAGGAAATGAACATTTTTTTTGTGAACATTGGTCGTAGTGTCGCAAGGGTTATGATTCAGCTT
Source organism: Rhimphoctona megacephalus (assembly GCA_963989365.1). Lineage (NCBI taxonomy): Eukaryota > Metazoa > Arthropoda > Insecta > Hymenoptera > Ichneumonidae > Rhimphoctona > Rhimphoctona megacephalus. Next base: position 57,789,467 of record OZ022414.1, read on the forward strand.
CGTTCATTTTTTTTGTTAGTACGGTCCTAACCAAATATTAGATTCGTTGATGACAGATAGCATACTTCGCAATAGAATTACAGTTTGAAAAATAGTTATAAAATGTGCTAAAAAAAAAATCCGATTTTTTTTATAACAAAAATCCTTACAACTGTTTTTCAAAGAGATTAAAAACTTTTATGTATGTTTGAGTTTACTTTAAACAAGAACTCCAATCGTTATTAACCAGCATATGAGGAGACGCAAATTTCTCGCAGAATTTTTATATATTGCTCATTTAGCAAAAAAATCTTTCACTAATTGGCTTAAGTGATGTGCTTAAGAAGAAAAAATCGAAACTAAATCAACATTTTGAAATTTTTATTGGATAATGAGAAAAATAAGGAGACGTTGGTAAACGCAGCCAAGATGTATAATTCTGGGGTTAAAATTGTAGCAAACGGAGTGAAGATCATTGCAAAATAGTAAATACAGAAGAAACGGATGGAGAGAGGTAAAAGTAAGAACGAAGAAATGTTAAGAAGGACGAAAGAGGTTGTGATGTGCGACATCACAGCCGTAAATATATGTGAGGGCTAATGCTGAGCAACTTTACGTTCCTGGTTACAAGAGATGACCCCCCATTGGGAGATCGCGAGCTGCGCTACGCGACTGCCGTTTCTTGCGGTCGTTGTCGTTGTTCACGTCGTACATACGTGCCGCCAGCAGCAGCATCTTGGTCCACCTCGAGCAGATGCAGCGTTCGAGCTTCAAGCCCAAGCTTTTTATCCCCCCGCGGTATGTTTGCTTCCACTCTTTCCGAGTCGCGAGCAAACACCGATATAACCAATTAGGAATTTAAATTCACGACAATCTCCATTTGGCCGTTAACCATGGCCCGACACTCTTGCTTGCGGTTAACTTATCCTTGTAAGTCTTTGCCTTTTTTCTCTCTCACTGTCCGTGAGAATCTAAGAAAATCGCGCAACATTCGGAGCTTCGATAGAAAAAAAAAAATTAACGACCGTGCAAAGAAAAATGTTCAACCATGGCCATGTGCCTTAGCTGCTAAATTCAACAATATATCGATCAATCTTCGTGGCTCTCCTAAGTAGAATAAAATGAGAGAAAAATCAAGATCTCATTTATTGATAATTGCGAGCGTGTATTTTTCTTGCTTACAAAAATTCACTCGTACAATATTATTTCTTTAAAGAATTTCCATACGGCAAATACAAAATATTATTGGAACAATAGTTTCCAAAGAAAAAGGAAAATTGCCCTGGATCGAGGCCTGAAACGTTTCGACCTCATTTCTATTTGGATTTCTAACTCCGGGTAGAGTTTGGAGTTGAAATATCTCGCAAGAAAGGTGTGCGTGGCAATTTTACTGAATTCTGTGCCCCGTTGCTCTGCGTGTGTACATTGCGTATTTTCACCAGTGCAAATTACAGAATTATGGCAGGAGCTGGCGAATCTGAGAAGTTTCCGTTTGCGAACATTATACAGTTCAACGATACACACACGCACTCAAACAAATCTATATAAATATATGTTGACGTACCGGGTGTCCCTGACTGTCGGTCTCCGGGCTTTTGCAGTCACTGGCATGAATGTGTGACACGTACTACGTAGTGCCAGCATACTCTGTCCGGCATTCGCGTAACACATAAGGATATAGAAACGGTACGTACTTCAAGTACAGCGTCTCCTTTCGTCCATTATTACGTACGACTATTTTCCAAGATAGCAATGTATGTACGAACCAACTTTTCCTTTCCGACGAATATAGTTAATGAACTTTTATACTTCAAACATGAGGAATAATCATGAAGTATGGATATTTGAATATTAATGGGAATCTGCATGATCCAAGATCTGCAAAGTTCTTCCAATTTATTATTACCGATATTATAAGTGAATATAGAATATTTCGTACGAAATGACGTGCATGTTTAAAAATAAATTTTATTATTTATTAGTCTTGAATTAGCCTCGGGCCTCTGTACGCGATTCGCTCTGACCTCAAAAGAATTTACACACATCGAAACGTATTAACACATATCTATCAGTACACTGAGTGTTTCAGTATATAATTACGTTTTGATATGCTTTCATTCAGCTGTCCGAACATTTACAAGAGGAATGAAAAGAAACGGAAAAGTAACGCCCTTCGGCCGAGTAGAGGGGACTTTAAATAAGCGTTGAGAACGATTTTGTGACGATTAATTAAGCAAAATGTAAGATCTGTAATGAAATAAAAAGTACAAATTTCGTGACGAGAATTGAGGTTAAATATGCGAGAAGAAAATATCGCGATGAAAGTCACGGGCGCCATCGACTACAAGATTTTTTAATTGGTCTCTGAAGTTACAGAAACGAGAGGACTCGTTTTCTTATTTTTCTTTTGTTTCAATTATTCGTAAAAAAAATTTCGTAATTCTCATTGAGGGTAGAAAGCTTTTGGTTCGATGGGACATAGCATGCGTTAATGGGGGTTAGTTATCGTGAATGGCGATTCAAACGATTCTGGTATAAGGAACTTTTCGAGCTTGAATTTCCAGCCGTATATATTAGGGGAGTTTGTTGGGGTTTAATTAACCACGTAAATTATTCCTTCGTACTGTTGGACTGTGAGACCCCTCGTGGAGCTTTAATGAAAGAGTCCGAACGAGTCATTAGACAAAAATTAATAATCCAGGTGGTGGTGTAACCCGACGGCTCATATGGTTGGGTTCGGACTTTTCTCTCTTGCCAATATTCACAGCTGTCGAAGAACTTGGTGCGTGCGTAAAAAGTAAGACTTGTCCGTTTTCGTTCTCGCGTATAAGAAAATAAGGTGCGGCAGAGTTCTATGTTTTAACTTATATATATATATATATATATATTTGTTCAAATGTTGTTCGTGATTTGCGCGATCCTCGAACTCATTCTCGACTTCTCTGCGGCCAGTGGCTGACTCAGTTTGCTTTTTACTCAACGATTATTGGTTCTAATTGGCCGCAAGGCGCACACGGCGGTCACTGTCTCAAGTCTACGATAATAAAGGTACACCATAGGTAGTATGTACACATGCGTATACAGGGACTTCTTTAGTTCGCGATCGTAATGGCCACGCGGCATTATGGTTTATTTCACAACATTCTCGGTTCACTTGTGGCACGTTTGTTAATCGTGATATATAGATGTTTATTCGAATTAGTAAATGGTAGTAGATCCCCATTATCATTTTAAAATAAGAAGCTGGTGGTGGAAAAAAATGGTGTATTTATTCAAATTGAAATAATTGATATTGTATTACATCGTGAATGAAGTTTTAATGGAGTGCGTAACTTTTCAAAGTTAAATGCTTTCAATTATTTCATTCGAAGAAGTCGAAGAAATCATTCGAAATAAATTGTACAGTTTTTGTCCAGTTTTTATTCATTTTTGCAGCAAACGAGAAAGTACAAAAAGTACATTGAAAAAAAAGTATAGCGACTGTACTTGCGTACGGACCTTGTATCGATACTTTATAGTAGCTCAATTTACTTAGGTTTACTAACGACATAGAGTAGTACAAACTCGGGAGAACGAACGTAAGAACTTCAAGTCGCAGGTGACAAGCACATCGACTAACGAGAACGCAAGAGTAAAACGTATCGATAAATGCAAGCACGAGCGGTCGGTCGTACAAGCGTGGGCGTTATGGTGCAGTTTTAATCACACAAGAGTAAATGGACATATAGTGACACTCCGATCTCTGGAAAGTAAAACAACGCGGGGAGCCATGTTAAAAAAAGAAAATTCCAGCGACATAGTTTGTTCGTAAAAATACAAGACTGAGTTTTATATTCGATAATTAGAGCGAAAAAAGAAATGAAATCGTGATTTAAAAAAATTATTTTGAAAGGCTCTCGTCACGAGAAATGTGCACATGCAATTTGTTCGCTCGAAAGTTCGTATGAAATTTATAACCACTGAAAATTAGACTCTCGATTTTTTGAGATGAAAACAAAGTAGCCATTACGAGGAAGTAAAAAATGGAGATATGAAGTTCTATCTTTCGGAATAAATAATTTCGCAAGCAAAAATAAGTGCTCTCGAGAGACCATTTGGCAATTGGATGAAAACGAGATGAAAATTCTTGAGCCTTTAAATTAATACGTTTTATTGAAGTATTTGAGCGGTAAAGAAGCACGAGAAGATTCGCTCTCAAGCGGTCGGTGCACCCTGCCGAGAACGGAATATATCTCCGTAGAATAGTGAATATATATATATATTTCCGAGTTTCCGCCGATATATATACTTGTGAAGAGAGCTCCCTTGGTGTGCTCCACGATGTCAGAGGAGTTTATGAAGTCGAGTCTCGACGGTCGCGGTGAATCTTGGTCCAAACGTGAGAGCTCTTTGCAAGTATGTGTTCTATATATACCGAGCACTGGGGTATGACATGTCCGGAAAGAGAGAAAGATACAGAGAAAGAGAGAGAGAGAGAGAGAGAGAGAGAGAGAGAGAGAAAGATACAGAGAAAGAGAGAGAGAGAGAGAGAGAGAGAGAGAGAGAGAGAGAGAGAGAGAGCTTCGTGGTCGCTAACGAGCCGCTCTCTCGCTGGTCCGAGAGGGTGTCCTCGACGCCTCTCGTGTGTCTTAGCACAGAGCCCGAGAAATATATCTCTCTTTCCCTCTCCGTCTCACCTGAGCGAAAGATAGAGTGCACCTCGAGATTGGCTGCTAGCTATATGTTACTCCACTCGGACCAGATTGTTCAGCCAAGCATAGCCTAGGGATTATGGCTCGTATGCATCTGCATCTGTATCGGGAAGACACATGCAACGAGAAAGTGAATTCTCCGACTGCATATACATCCTCATTTTACTCTGGTGTAGATTAACACGCGAGTATAACTTGACAACTTTGTTAACGAAATTCGCGACGTTTAAAATTTTTCAATATCCCGTGAAGTTTCGTTTCAACGTTGGGAAAAAATGTTAAATGTAAAATTTTATTGCATGAGAGTCGGTGTAAAACGTACGCAACAAAATAATTATGTGAATCAAAGTAACAGAACGTTCACAGCCTTTTTTTTTTTTACAAATTTGATTTTGTTTATTATTCAACGATTTGAGCTAATTTCAACGGAAATAATTACAAGAAAAACTCGAAATTATGCAATTAAACAGGAATGTATTTACGAAAACATTAAATTGTTTACAAGACATAGCAATCTTATACAAGTGATCAATTATCTGCTGTGTGCTACATGACAATTAAATGATCAATTACATTACGCGTGTAAAACATAATTCTTCAATAAGAACAAAGAAAACCAGCTCGACGATATAACAAAGGAGCATTGAATTATTAATAGGCCCATTAGAAAACAATTTCGTCACAGGACAAAATCAGTATGAGCTCGCGTTTGTACTATATATCCATGTCCAAGAATAACAAAACAGTAGATAGATATCTGCAATTGCGATTGGAAGAAAAAAAAGCGATAATAAACCGCGAGTTCGATAACGCGGTAATTAACGATTCATCCAACCCGATCATTCAGTGGGATATCTCATGGAATGATAAGATCTGAAATAGCGAGAGATGAATGAACAATGGGTCGAGAAAGGTCTCGTGGAGATTCCTTGACAAGTGTATTGCAAAGGTACCGCGCAATTTCCTAGTTTATTTTTTTTTTTCATTCTTTTTTTCCGTCCGTTTTTACTTATATTAATTCTTGTTTCATTTATTTTCTATTCTGTGAGAGAATCTCTTGCTGAGCTCTTCCTTTTAATTTGCGCGGCAGGTATATGCTTTTATAATGCTCGATTAGATACCAAAAGTATTGCCAACAAGTTCCGTAGATTGTAATCGATACACTCGTTAAGAGAGCTGTGCGTGTGGCATTGAATCGATGTAAAATTATCGATTCGCCCGCCCGCCTCTCCCTCTTTTTCGCTCGCTGTTTACTCTCTCTGTCTCCATCTTGTGCTACACGCTTTTTGCGCGTTGTATATACGACGAGAGCAAAAACAATCGCAAATGTTCACGCATGTGTTTATACGCTCGATACGTTATCGTATATTATTTATTACATACTCTTGAAAATCCAAAGCTAGGGAGTCTGCCATATATATTGAGACAATTCATTAAGCGAATAAGTAGTGCAAACTTTTACCATTATTAGTATACATGTTAATGTCGTATGCACGATCGACCCAAGTGCAACCAAGTGTAACTGATGGAATTTTTATGCTCAATTTGAGTAACTAATAGCTGGCTACTGCAATGTACTACACTGAGAAACAAAAATCGGTTGACAAAACAGTAGATATGGGCGTGGTGCTTGAATGAAATTGTTGGCGCCCTGGAGTCTTGCACTTAAAAGATTTCTTCCTACATAAGTTCTTTTCTCCATCTACTTAAAAACATAAGATTTGTATGGATTCAACATTCCGAAAATAGCAAACATCTTGAACAGAGCGTCATGGTTTTCTCTTCGAATTTCAAAGTCGAATAAATGGATGAAAGAAAATATGAAATTTTCGCTAAGTATCTAATTTTTGTTCATCAACCTCGTCACAGTCTCACGCAAGACTCGGTATGTATTTCAAGGACAAGAAATATACACGAAGATGATACGAAGATCAAGGCCTCATTACCCTGGCGAACCAAGCTCATTACTGCGGTGACCGCAGAGAGTTGGTGAAACGTTAGAAAAGTATAAGCAAGGTATATGCATATATATGGATATACCCACATCTTCTTTAGAATTTTATTGTATACACAAAACTTGCGGTAACAGACTCATGTGTACATATACTCTTACAAATCGTACGTGAGATATCCTCGCGTCTAACGTACGTGCATACCTTAAATCTCCTCAAAGTTTTACTGCTCACTACTTCTACGCTGCTACATCGATGGCTGAGAAATGACAAGGCGTAGTTGAATCATGTATATGAACATTGAATCACGTAGATATGTGTGCGTGTACGTGAAACAGCACGTGTACAGCTCGGAACAATGTCATTAGAATTGATGAGACAAGTCGTTTAGCAATTAGCCTACGAGAGAGTTTCCTGATTGTTTTTGAACGAGCTTAACGTAGGATACGCTGTTGTTTTCTGCTGCTAAACATACATAAATTGATGTGTATGCTTGTGTATAGACTGTGTGAAGTTTCATGCCTGGGCTTTGAAGAAGTAGGTATACAAGACAAAAGTCAATGCCACAAACGATGGTCAGGCATATAAAAGCAGTGAAAAATGTGTGCGTGCTTGAAAATACGAACACACGTATAGAGATTTGTATAGAAAGACCTGAAAAATAGAGAGAAAGAATGGAGGGAAAGGAGAAAAAGAGAGAGAAAGAGACGAATGGTGAGAAGAGGCGAAATGTTCGGAAACGAGCGCACCTGTTCAGCCGGTTAACAGCCTGCCTCTCCTGTTTAATGTTTGCTTTGCAAGATCCCTCTCTGTCCTTTTACTCCTCTCTTATTAGTCTCTAATTACGTGTAAATTTTATCAACTCGCCTAGTCACAAGTTACAGCCAAACTAATACCAACGAGCTTTTTCTAGTTGTTTTAAATTCTCGCACAAGCCCGATAACAAAAGACGGTAAACTAATAACATAAGGCTTGTGTATAAGAAACAGGTTCATCGGTAGCCAAGTGTCCGCGTGAACTTAAAGTTTTCTCACAGGTTTAACACGATAATAAGAAGGCGAAGCCGAACATTTTCCTCTCGTCACCGATTTCCTTAGCGAGCAAATATTTGAACTCCCCGAAATTCGATCTCGACAAGACTGAGACGTATTTTAGTGTCTGACCGAGCACTAACCGTTGCTACTTGAACGCGGAGCTGACGGATATGTGTGGAAATTTCATTCGCGACGCGATGTTTGACCAACGGGATTTGAGGATCTTTTTTTTTATTTGGAACTCAAGAGGGAATGAGATAGCTGACATTGAGTACTAATTTTTTGTGTGCGCCGGATTCTCGTTTTATCTACATGCAGAAAAATCAATAATACCGGATGAATCTTTTGAAGGATCTTGTGGAGAAATGGATTCGGAAGATATAATCGATGCACATAATTATTTAGTTCTTTTTATTTTGATAGTTTTTTTTTTATTTATTTATAATTTTTTAAGATTTTCTTGTTAGTCCCTTTTTTCACAGTTTGAAATCAAGAGACGCGGTTTCATCATCAGACGGAAATCAAGAGAGCAGCTCGACGTCGAGTATTAAAAGAAAGCTTGCGCGAGCCCTGCCGCACTCTTATATATTCGAATATGACGGTTTTCGGTCTTTTTTTATTTTTATTGTTATACAGTAAATCCTCGAGACTTTCAGTGATGCACATTTATCGATTCACTGTAAGCGTATGCACTGCCTACGCACATGAGGCGCGAGCTCCTCAAACGCATTATTCATGTACGAATGAATATAATGCTACCACAGTCCGATATGAATGTGTGGGATAACCGCGAAATGGGCGCGTAAATACCAACACTTAATTACTTGACTGCCAGAAGTGCCAGCTACCGGGGCGAGGCTCTATGGTGGAGCCGACGAATGAGTGAGCGATAGTTATTCCATCAGCGCGAATACACTGTTTACAATATAATCATCCATGCGAGTTTATATACGCTACGAAATTGTCAGTGCTACAGTTGGAAATACTTGGAGTACATAAAACGAGAACAATTTTCATTTGAAGCAAATATATCCAGTTGTCAAGGAAATAAAAGTGTACGGAAACGGCCGTTGAGATAAAATAAATGAAAACCAAGAAACATTTTGATTATTTCAACAAATGAAGTTTTCGTTCAAGTATAAACATACGTAACGCCGAAATCCGGCATGTTTTTTGATCTTATCGCGGATGAAGAGCACGGCTGAAACGAATCGAGAAAATCTTGATACGAGTGATTTCTCATCGACATGTACTACTGCCCGGGTGAATAACACGTGATGTCCCGATTATGCACCTCACGTATTGTCAGAGGATGAGAGACGGCGTATCTGGCCCACGTAAGCTCAAGAATCGCGGAGTTCGCGTACAGGGAGCAAAAGAAAGAGGAAGAGCAAGAGAGAGAGAGAGAGAGAGAGAGAGAGAGAGAGAGAGAGAGAGAGAGAGAGAGAGAGGAGTTCCCTTTTCGTCACGGTACATGCAGCCCAGCATATCAGAAAGGATTCGATAAATTTCCACTTGAGCGACACCTTCGATCGAGAGACGCCTCGTTTCTCTGCGATCGGTTCGGTTAAATATGTATCGACGTTCTGAGTTCGCGAAGAGATCGAACGCGAACGGATGAACGGGACATGTCCTGGTGTTCGAATCTCCGAACAATTCGCGAAGGAGAATGATGAGACGTTATCATGTGGCAGGAAGATCGCGTTTCGGCAACTTGGGCTTTTGACGTCCGACACTTTGATGGTTAATTGCTCGGATTTAACGTGTGTTATGTTTACCGAATCTCTCTCCGTTTCTCGCTTTTTTATTTATATCTCCCTCTATCTTTCCCACTTTCTCCTTTTCACAATCCCGATTTATCTACCGAGAGCGATAAAGAAATCGTTTCCTGCCGTTGGAACGTGCGAGCCTTCGTCAATGTCAACTCCGTAACGCGCGATGACATGCGTTACGCGCATCCAGACTAACGCGATGTCTGAATCATGAATAGTTGGAATTCTCTCGGATTGTACGTATCGAACATTCACGATAAGAATGAAAATGAACCGATAATGCAAAATAATTTCCAAGTAGTGAAAATGGAATTTATGAAAAAATAACTATAAGCACTGTCATAAATATATCTCACTGTAAAAACAAGTGTGTTATCGAAAACAACACACTTGTGGGTTCTGTACTTAACGCCATAAGCAAACTGTAGATTTTCAACACACTTTAAAACGTGTAGAAAATGGCGACAAAGAATCTATAGTTTGCTTATGGCGTTAAGTACAGAACACACTTAATGTGTGTTGCAACAACACACTTATTTTTAGAGTGATAGAACACCATGCTTTTCGTCAGTTATGTTGGCATAGAAATAATTGATAGAATAATATATTTGACGTTTATAGTTATAAATGAGCTTGATGACCTTTTTCCGTTTGCTTATTCATTAAAGTACAGAATATTTGAGTTTTTTTCTTATCACATATCTCTCAGAGAGACATACACGGAATCTTATAGATACTAACGTTATTTTTTTTAATCCCTTTTGCTATTTCTCTCTCACTCTTTCTCGTCGTCATAATATCGAGAGACGCGTATTAATATAAAGACAGGTTTTATTACCAGCCATTATACGCGATTACCACGAGCGAGAGGAGGTAAAACTGCTGGTTTGGGCTTCAAGTCCGGAATACAAATTACGCATCGACAAACTTACAATCAATTTTCTGAAACCCATTGGCGAAGCACTTACGAGACCGTTCATCTCGTGTATTTATGCGCCTTTGGCTGCTCCTCTCGAACTTCGATCTTGCCTACATGTGCGGATGTGGCTAGCTCTACGAGTGTGTGGCTTTACGATAATGAGCAATAAACCCAGCTGCATACCTAAATTTGCAAATGAATTGCGCCTAATACGATTGTATTAGCAAAGTAAGAATCTAAGTGAATGAAATGCAAATTTTTTCCAAGACAGAAAAAAAGAAACAGTACAACTTTCGACGAGCTACCATTCAAAATAATACTGAAGTGAATCAATATTGGATATTTGTTAATTAAGAGAAGTAAAATAAAAATTGCATGGCAATAAAAAAAAGGTTGCGACAGCGAGAGAGCGTCATGAGGAAGAAAAACGGTGTGTTACAAAATGTTATTGAAAGGAAGTTGTGAAACAAAATGTTAATTCCAAAAATTAATTCTACATCGTGGTATCACGTATGAGCCTTTGAATATACGAGGCAGTTCCTCGATTATAATAATTGCCAATAATCCTTCACTTTTCGGGGTAATAACGAGAATACATGATCACGCTGTTGGCTCTTTTTTACGAAGCGTCTTCCCGGCATGCAAAATTCTCGTAATAAATATACGAGCGCAAGAGGGGTCGTCGTCTTCTCTTATGCAAGTGATAAAGACGAAACGAATCTCAAAAGCGATTTAAGCGTGTCGTGGAGTTCTCGCGTGTGTCTCCGATAGCGGATGAGAAAGAGAGAAGATTCACACACATCAGGGGAAATTAAGCAGTCCAGGAGAGCCCTCGAGTAACATCTCATACATGAAAATACTTGGACACATTCATAAACACACACATATATACACGTAGTGAGGTGACTCTTCGGCAAAGCCGATAAATTAATATCGGCGACGTATCGCCGTGGTAAGCATGAAATTGCATGGTCATTAGCCGCGTATCGACACGGGCAATTAGCTCGTGGAAGATTATCTTATAACCACCTCCCGGTCGAGTCGCGTTTAACCTCGTTTTACGCCAGCAGCATTGGGAACACGTACAAATGTGAACATTTGTATATGCAAGAAAAAAACATAAGACTCGAGGATCAACAGTGATATGAGAATTCCTCGTTTCCATAGAGGGAAACAAAATTTATACAAAACAACTCAATCGAAGATTATATATAAAATGTATATAGATATTTTAGAAGGAGCATGTGGGCTATGTGCGTGTGGGCGGGACTAAACATTTTTCGACTGAAACGCTTGCGGTGACGAAATAAGGAAACGGCTGCAGTCCTGTCTCGTATGTTTAAACTCAGTTCTTAAATATCAGTTGTAAATATCACGTGTAATCTCGGTAAAAATTTTTATTATTGACATCAATGAGATTCACCAATTGTTAACATTTTTATTATACAATTATTTTGGTTACGGAAAAATTCTGGCATACAGGCGAGCGATCGAAATCGCAGCGCAATAGTACATGCCATAACCAAAAAGTGCATCAAATCGGAGCGTTCTGGAAATAAAAAAACTTGACGTATGAGGAAAATCAAAGGTTAGTCTGTCACATCATTTTATAATTTAAATTTGCAACAATCTAGATTAAGTAACGCCAACTTAAAATTGACATTAAAAAATAATGGAAACTTATCTTGCATATATAAAAAGGGTTCAAACATTTACCAATAATTCACTGGGCAATTAAATAATATATTATTTACATCGTGAGGCACCGTACAAAGAAATCGGCAGCCGTTTTCAAACATGGCCACCTGGCGGCACCACGAGGACAGTTGCACATAGCCCGTACTTGACGATCGACCGACCGATAAAATTTTACACGTGTTTCTTTCGGTTTTAACAATTTATTTTTGCGACACAATAAAATATTTTGGGTTAGCCTAGAAAAGATGCGAAAGAAAACGAATAAACAAGAAGCTATTTCATGGAGAGGACAAGAGAATATCGTGCTCGCAAAATCTTCAAACTCAAAAAACGAATTGAACGGCTGTTGATTCACCGTTAATGGAAAACGAAGAACAGGCATGAGGGGGGCGCGGTAAGAGCCCGGAAAGATTTTGTCACCTTTAAAACGAGAAAAAAGAGCGAAAGGACGGGAGGGGGGGGGGGGAGAAAGCGAGAAAGTGGATTTTGTCTGTTTGTGTTAATTCGGAACTCTCGCGAATTGGGAAGACTCGAGGAAAGAAAAAAAAGAGAATACGGTTTAAACCGTTGGATCGAAGAGACACCGGTAAATTCTATCGCGCTGTAAAGAAGGTTGTTAGGAGGAGGAATGGAAAAGGATCTTCATACGAGGAGTTAAGATGCACTGTAGCAAAAGAGAAAGAGAGAGCAAAGCTGTGTAAATCATTGGTGTGTGCTCCTCGTAAGAAAAAGGAGAAAAAAACGTCGATATAAAAAGGAAATAAAAAGAAAGGACCAGAGGGAACGATACTCTTGTAAAACGTGTTTTAGCCACTCTTATCTGTGGTATCTCCAAGTCTCGATACGAATGAGAGGCTTTTGGGTGAGTGCCAGCCCTCTTTTCTCATCTCCTAGAAATATTTCGATCCTCATTGCGAGAAAACGTTGAAACTGATTTTGAGAAAAAAAAAAGAAATTAGGATAATGAATGACTTTGCTTGATCATCCGAATCAATTTGACGTTACCTCCGTTCAGTTTTTAAAGAAAAAATTATATCCAATTTACACGACATTGTTCGAAACGCTGTTAAGACGTATACGTATCATTTGTAATGTTTAATAAATAGAATCTAGAATTTGTTTTTGAGGGCTTTTCAATCTTACAATGTAACGCAGTGAAGATCGCGAATATATTATGCACATGAGTGCCGCGTGCATTCACTCTTCCGGTGCAGGTGGTGAATCATGGAGTCTTCGAGAATGAGAAAGAGAAAGAAAACCACAGTCCTCAGGAGCCGTTACAGCAATGTACCTCTCTCTCTCTCTCTCTCTCTCTCTCTCTCTCTCTCTCTCTCTCTCTCTCTCTCGCTCTCGCTCTCGCTCTCTCTCTTTCTCTACCTCGCTCGATTGCTCTGTCTTTCTTCGCGAAAGATATCGCCTCGAGTACTATATGCCCACCCACGCCCAACTTAAACACATCCATACAATATATTCCTCGCTCTCGCTACAAGATTCATCGGATCTTCGTGATCCGATCGTATTTATGAGCCCTCCCGGTTTACGTATTACACATCAAAGAGAAAATCGTGAATACAAACTCAATAAAGTACGTGTGCTAAATAAATGCCAATAAATTTCAACGCCGAAAGTAGTGCTTAAGAAAAAGTATAAACAAGTCTTTTTTCAAAGCATGATACTTTTCCAATTTGGAAGGGCTTTGCATGAGTGCGGAATAAGAATCGATTTATAAGAAATAATAAATTGCATAATTTAAAAAAATATCAGGCTTGAATATTTTATAAAATCAATACAACTAAATTTTTTCCCAGAAAAACAAAATTTATGATTCTATCAAGTGAAATACTCAATTTCAAAATAATTACATTGCCTGCAAGCATGCGAAGAAATCAGCTTTTGGTCGATTTGATTTCATTTCACTTATCCAATTAGAAAAGAAGTATCCGATTAAATCCACTTTATAACAAGTTGTAGGATAAGTCTTAATTTTGTTGCGGTAATCCGATCACTGTCTAAATGTTATGACGCGAAGCACCATGTTGAGTATCAATGTTTGATCGCTGATCGAGTTACAGCAGCAAAACCAATACTCGCATCAAATAATTTGATAGCCGTACGATTAATCAGATCCATTTTCTTTCTTTTAACTCGACCGAAGAAAATCGCCGGATGTGCTATTGTAGGTCAGGTGAATTTATGACGTAAAAAAATCGATTTTATAGAATTGCCAGAAACCAGAATTCACAATACGAAAAAGATCGTCCAGATTTCTCCAGTGTTTGTTTTTCCAATCCATAATTGTAGAAATTACAAAGGGCAATTGAATTATACCTCAATATCGAAACAAAAAATCCCAATGCAATGTTCGGCGTCTTTGATGCTACCAGTTGCTGCAAAATATAGTTATATCCGGTCTGTAATTGGATGTTTATTTGGATAGAAGATTTATTTAAATAGAGAGATAAACGAGACGTATTACTGTTATAATTATCGTATTAAATGCTATTAAAGAAGAAAAGGGCGTATGATGCATGACTTGAAATATCGTACTGAATGTGCACGAGACTTTCTTTCGTTGTCCATTGATATACATATACAAAGTACGATGTATAATCAGTACCGAAACAGGAAGTATTTATGGAGTACTGTGTATGTTTTCGACGAACTGTTTGCCCGAGTCTTTAAAGGCATTCTCGAGAGGAAAGGTCTCCCTCCCAAAGTTGAGGAGTTCTCGGGTTACTATAATATGTATATCTTCGACTCAAGGTCGGTCACGCGTGGGAGGCTGTTGTGCCCTCGCCCTAAGCCCGGAAACTTATAATATACATGCCCATTTACTATATATCCATATTAAGTACTTGGTACTGAGTACGCGTGTGAGCTTCAAGTATATATATATATATATATATATATATATATATATATATATATATATATATATATATATATATGATAACACGTGCATATGAGTAGTTGGGAGTGCACGAAGCGAACGGGTGTAAGTTTATTTATAACTGATGAAGCGGGATGTGGGATTCGCTGCCGTACGAAATCTTCATGGACCAGAGAGAAAAGAAGTGGAGGAGGAGGCTCGTTAGCGGGGAAAGTTCGCGCTTATGTTATGGCCTGTCAAGCAAAAGAGAAAAAAATAGTGGGGGATAGAAAGAGAGAGAAATAAAGAGACTCAAAGATCATACGAGACCTTCAGCCACGTGACCGAAAACCTCAAGGCCGATCATTGAATATCGTACACACCCATACGCACACTCGTGCGCACACTCGCTCATCCACCGTTTTCTCCTTCCCTTTGCATTTAATTGCCTTTTTTTTCTCTTATTGCCAATGTTGTGGCAATCAAAAAATCGTATTGATGCCAATTATTATAAATTAAGAGTCAATGTGGGCCAGTACTTTACGGCTGAATTTATATCGATATTAAAGAAAAAATTTACTCATTCACAATCTTCTTTTCCTCTCTCTCTCTCTCTCTCTCTCTCTCTCTCTCTCTCTCTCTTTTCTTCGCAGAAACACTCGTTGGTACCGTTATTGTAGGGTAGTCAGTGTAAATTCGAACTACCCATTTAAATCCAATATATTCTTCTTTAATTAAATTTATGATGAATAAAAAAAATTCTGATTTACCACATCTTTAAATTGCGCGTTCGTTCTTTCGGTGAATAATCTAGGCTGAGCTTGAAAAATGCACTGAAAAAATGGTAATGCAACTTAGTCTAAAATTCGTTTAAAAAACGTAATCAAAATACATGTGTAACTACCGTATTTGTCGTTCGGTTCGAATGTGCATTTCGTATCAAAGATAATAACCGAAGAAGCGTTTTTATCTTCCAACTTTCCTCTCTCCTTTACTCTCTCTCTCTCTCTCTCTCTCTCTCTCTCTCTCTCTCTCTCTCTCTCTCTCTCTCGCTCCCTCTCTCTTTCTTTCTCCCTGCAAGTTCTTCGTGAAAAAGGGGTCGGTGACACGTGGGCGGTCGAACTGATTGCAGAGAACCGTTGCACTCAGTTGAATCGAGGAAACTTTTCTCCTCGCTGTGATTATTCTAATTGGATTATTAATAAATCAATATACGGGACACACTTGGGTGTCTGACAATTTTTCGTCTCTGTTCGTACAATACGCGTTTATGCACATCTACATACGGATTACGTTTTACGATTTAACGCGAATAACTCTCGCGACGTTGATCGTACCAGTATGTGTATACGAATATGTGCGGGCGCGTGTGTTCGTTTTAAAACGAATATAATATTTATGATATCTGATACGATGAGGAGATGGTGACTCCGAGAGTTTCAATGTGACGCAGAGAGAAAGAGAGAAAAAGATGCTACTCGTGTATGAAAATACGATGGGGATCTCGTTACCAAGTGAGGTATGTATAAATTGTATATGTATATGTGCATGGAGTGCGAAAGAGTTGATTTCTTCGTGTGTATGTGTGTGCGCGGGCGCACGAGTATCTCGTGAGATCGCATAACTGACGTGACCGGTCAAGAAAGAGGTGGCGTCCGAACGATTCTCGTTATTACTCTGGCGATACTGCACTCGCAAGTGCCACGCAAATTGATTATACCTCTCGACACACTCGGAGCCTCGGGGATCCTCGAAATTGAGACTCTTCCAAGTACCAACAAACTGCCAATCTCGTGCAACCCTAATTTTTTTCTTTAATTATCAAATCTTATTTCCGCATTGCGTGTGGCACGATTTGAAGACAATAAAAAAAAAAAAGAAAAAAAAAACAAATATATGTATGTATATGTATTAGGTATTACAATTTGCTAATTAAATTCCAATCGAATGTGAATCGCAGCTGCGATTTGCTCCAGATAGAAAATAAGCTTGAAAACAAATTTTTATTGCATCGAGATCCAATCAATCGAATAGAAATAAATCCATTTTTTTCCGTTGGCCGTTCGCGTTTGAGATAGAAAAAAAGAGACAAGGCAAAGCACGCGATTTCTCAATTTGAAAATCGTTACAAAAAGAAAGAGACTGAAAGGACGTTGTAAGAAAAAAATAATTAAAATCCGAGTGTTCGGTTAAAATCGATTGCTGGACACATATGAGCTAGATATCCATATATATGACATATACTGACTAATTTATCATCGTGCATGTCTGTTACTTTAGTAAGACAATTTTTCAATATCAATCGAAATCTGCAATCCGGTCCGTCGACTGTTCATATCTCGCTTCCTTCATTCTTTTTTCCTTCTTCGTCTCTCCTTCTCTCTTTCTATCTCACTATTTCTTCTCTCTATAATTTCTAGTATTTGCGGCACCGGCTCACGTGGATCAAAATCGAAGTGAAGGCAGACACAAAATTGAGTAAATTAACGTATGTGTGGTACATACATGAATATATATACAGATATATATATCGATTCGATTGCGCCAGTCGGTGATTCGCAAATATAGGCACATACAGCGCGTGGACAATAATTGTACAGTTATATCATAGGCCCAAGCTATAAATATATCCATGTATATCATGTTTGTATACACATAAAATGTGTTGGGAATATACTATATATAATTTAGTATCAAATCGAGCTAAAGCGGTGCATTATCCCCTTTCAATTCCATCGTAGTCAGCGTCTCATGACCCCCGAGGGAATACTAGTGAAAAACGAAACGAAGGCTCTCTCTCTCGCGCGCGCGACTGTGTACACATATATATAGTAATATATGGATCCGTCAAATGGTTGCCAGTCGGGCGAGTGCGTTCGATCGTAGACGCTGGACCAAGACTCCGTCGATCAGTAGCACCAGCAGTAAGGGAGAGCGCGAACGATCGACCAAGTTGTTCTCCTACAGTACACTTTTATCCATCGGTAGAACTTACTTTCATACATATATGTATGTTCATTGCGTTATCAAACAAAAGGACAGAATCTGCGTCACTTTATCCGTTAAATCGTACGAGTTACGCCTTCATGTACGTTCCTCTGTTTTTTTGTCTCTTTTCCTTCTTTTTCCCCTCTTTTTCTCTTACATTTCGTTCGGTCTTTTACTCACTCATAAGAGTGCGCTGATATAGCACATACTCCGAGTTCGCGAGAGAAGCAGTACACATTGGCTACCGCCGGAGTACAGCTCGCGGACGACTTTACGAGGCAATAAAATTAATGAAAACCCGCACTACTGTTTATGCTGCAGTTCTCTGGGCACTCTCTCACTCTCTCTCTCTCATTCTCTCTCTCTCTTTCTCTCTCTCTCTCTCTCTCTCTCTTTGGTGGTGTGTATACCCGGAACGTTGGTAATATGTCACTGAGAAAGAGAAACAGAGAGAGGGAGGGAGAGAGAGAGAGAGAGAAAGAGAGACGAGCCGAATAAAGGAGAATCGGCGAATGTTTCGAGATCCACGGGGTTTCCTACAGATACGGTGAACCATACAGAAAGAAAGGAAAAATCCACGTATACGGATCGGCGTAAAAAGCTCATAGAGTATCTAAACTCAATATGTAGAAGAGGAGAAAAAAATTTACAATGCTTTTTAGTAGGATCCTCGAAGAGTTATGTACTCAAAAGTTATGGACCTCCCGCCAGCTATAGACGCGGTTAATCTTCGTTAGCCATATTTTTCATGCAAAGTTTTTCCGAAACGGACATTTATACTGAGTTCCAGAGCTTTAAGCAAGTATTTTTATTATCTTCGCTATACCAGATTTGGGTTACCGGTAATTTTATAGTTTGGATATTATTAAAACAAAAAAACAACCGGTAATTTTATAGTTTGGAAATTGTTAAAACAAAAAGGAAGTCTCGAAAATGTTTCGATTATAAATTTCAAGCCTCGATTTGTCAAAAATCATTTGGCACATCGATCATTTTGACGATTCCATAAAAACCGCTATAAACCTCTCTAAGATTGCCGAAACTTTAATTTTTTTTTCTCAAAAAATTTGCATCTCGTTCAAAAAGCCTTAGCGCAAGGCTGTCTAAAGAAAGGAGGCTCGATCAGTGTGGGATCCCTCGACAGTGTATTATGTACGTCACGAACGACGTATTCACCGTTAGAAGCAGCAACTTGTTATATATAGCTCGGTATATGTAAATAGACACATAGTGATGATGTGTAAATTTATAAAAAGAAGAAGTTCACGAGCAGCTAATTATCCCGCCGCGACTAATTGAACCTCTCGCGGATGATATCGCGGGATGTACGGGAATTTTTATATCTTATACCCACACAAACGCATGCATGTTTTTTCGCACGTTATTTTGCGCAGTGCTCGGTCGAGTATAGAGGCATCGGCGTAAACGCGCGACGTCAGCAAAAAGTGATTTACGAACGGCGACATCAAGCGACTTGTCTAGTATTCGCATACCCATATTTATATACAAACATTTATACGATACAAGTATATAAACACGAACCCATGCATCTCGTCGGAGCTTCTTTTGAACGGTCCAAGTGGGATCTAAGCCACGAGAGCAATATCAGAAATTCATCGAGAGCCGGTATCTCGCACTCAAAGATCGCGAGACAGCATTATATACTGAGCTGAGTATACATATATGTATATACACCCGGAGCGAGCAGAAAACGTGAAATCAAAGGGCCTTTCCTCCGCGCATTTGCAAAAATAATAATGCGTGCGTATGCTTGTTTGTGTTTATGTATAATCGGAACGACGAGATCGTACAAGATATTTTATGCGATCTCTACGCGCTTAGCATTTCAAAAGTAGACAAGCAAGCAGTCAGTCAGAACTGATATATGCGCGGTTACATGTGTATACATATATATTTATGTACGTTTATGGATTATTAAGGATTCTGTCTATATTGTAACGGTACGCTCTTTACTGATAGGCAAAAGTGCTACGCTAAGCGTAGATCTGCACCAAAAGGTTGCGGAGCGGGTGCAAAATAATAACTTAGAGTCTCGTTTTTTGAAATATAAACACATTTTTTCTGATCGATTGTTCGCTGTTTGTTTTGTACAATTTTTTCGAGTTATAATAGAGAAATTATAATTTCTTCTGATGTTTCCGTTTATCAGTTTTATTTCTCGACAAAATAGTCATGATTTAATTTAGTTTTTATATTACATTGTTCATTTTCTGATGCTGTATAAACTAAAATCGCGATTTCATTCTGTTTTTTTAAATTTGTAATTATCAGAGAAATCATTTTGCGTTTTCGGGAAGGAGGGAGGACGAAATGTATTTTCTGTTCATCGTTATTATTGTTATTCTCTTATTCAGTTCGAGATAATTTGCCGTTTTAAGTGTGTGTTTTGCGGCATCGGTACAATTTATACGCTGATGCTATGTATACATAGATATAAACATTGAAAAATAAAACACAGAGTGCGAGCGCGTAACTCACAATACAAGGAATCATAATTAAAGCAATAAACGGCGCGATCAATCACATCTAGTTGACTCCTCGTCGTTGGTGTCTCTTGCGTGTACACAGGTTCATATATAAATATACATATAAATCATTTCTTGGTCGGCGTCGCGATGCCTACTTATAAATATCAAATTATTGCACGTGCCTGAGGCGAGGGTGCAAGACACGGAGACCGCCTCAGTTTTTGGCGTAAATGAAAATTAAATGTCAGAGATCTTCATGATGTCCGTATAAACTAAATAGTTCGTTAAAAGTATTTAATGGAAACATAAATGATCGATAAATGCACCCACTACTGAATTGATTTGTATAAATGAGAAAACGATATCACGCCAAATACACTTCCGGAAAAAGGTAGATAACAATGGCCGGTGGCGAATACTGTGTATGATTGCAAAATTCTAAACCACACACGAATAGTGCGCACATTGATCAATGGAAGTGGGCGAGGAAGAAGTCGAGAAAATAGATAGATACACCTACTCCTAATCCCTAATCTCGCATCAGTCACGAGATTTCCATCCATAGAGCCCATAGAGTCGTGTTCCGACTCAACAATAAATAAATAAACGAAAAAAAATATATACTGTATATATTTTAATAGTGTCTACCAATCGAACAAAGTCCCAAGCAATTAACGTCTGGAAGATTTCATATATTGAATGCGTGTTTGTGATACACACTCGTAAATGATGATTCCATCTTTACAACAACGTTTTTGCATTTTGTATGCGAAAAAAAAGTATACAAATGGCATCGTTTGTTGCGCATGGAAATATCGAGAGCTTTGGCTATAATCACGAGAAAGTTGAGAGGAATCTTGGACGCAGAAGAAGAAGAAGAAAACACTTAATCGTCGCTTCCACCTCCGCGGAAGAGCGAGGCATGGAAAAAATGTCTGGTCTTCAGATTCGAGCGTTTCTTGCATCTTATATATATGTATGCATATAAATATATATGTATGCATATAAATATATATGTATGCGTATGTATTCCACACCTGGAAGATGGGTAGGGCCAGCGATCAAGCGCGAATCAACTGGCAACAGTGATAGCCGCTCCCTGCTCATGGCAACGCGCTCATCTTCATTTTCTTCGCTTGCAAGCACGAGAGATCGCCATCTCTGGCCCATCATCCCATCGTGTGCTCGCACTTTATATAATCTCGTGTTATACATTGACACCGAGTTAAATGTGGAAAGGAGAAAAAAATAATATGATTCGTGCCCACGCTCGTATTTCCATCATAAAGCTTTGACTTGTGTATATGAGAAACAAAACGTTGAAAGTGCGCATTAATACTGTGGTCCGGTGATCTATAAGAAAATTTATTGCATAAATAATTCTAGTCTCTTTACTGTAATTGGACCAGGATACAAAAATTCTCAACAAACAATGAAATTCACAACCCGGTTCATCAATTTGCAGTCCACTTTGGATCGACCAAACATATTTCCTTTTTCTTGACATTTTCTTGACAACAACTAGAAAGCCTTTGAACTGTTTTTTCGAGAGGGAGCTTTGTAATATAGATCGAAAAAATGGCGAAAATATGAACATTTATATAAGTCACAAAATTTTGCATGTGTGTGTTTGAGACATGCCAAGATCTTGAAGAAAGGCGAACATACAACTCGAGCGTAGAGAAGATCACTCATTCATCGTGGGAAGCGAGCCCCAAACGAATCATTCTCTTCATTATTCTTCCTCCGATGTCTCATTACTCGGACTTCCGTGATGTCAATTACGTTTAACATTGCAAAGCAAAAGCGGGTGTGTGTGTGTGTATATTCTGTTCGCGCCCCCTTTTAGTTCCCACAGCATGACTCGTTGACTCTATTCGTATAACAATCATTATAATTATCGATAGGTGCATAAGGCTGGCCTTTGCATCATCGTGTCTCCCATCCGACTGATAATCGCAATGAGAGAGATCGCTATTTTTATTAGATATAATACTAATGTAATGGAGCTGAATGTTCGTGAGTTGGTACAAGCTTGTAAAAACTGCAAACACCATATAGATAAACCGAAGATATGATATTGAAGGAAGTGTCTCGATGTCAACTAATCAATTACAAAAAAAAAGTAGTGTCTTGGTCGTAGGCATTTAACGTATTACTATCACAAAGTTACTTTATTTAGGATTCTTTAATAATTTTGTATGAATATTCTTGACACCAAAACTAACAATTTTCTCCTATGAAGAAAAATTTGCTGACGTCAAGAATTTGAGATATTCAATTTCCAATTTTTTACTTTTCCCATCTAAACGCGTGTAAATTTAAGTCGCGTATCGCTTATGTTTTGCAAAAAAATGTGTTTAGGATTTTTCTTTAAAAATTTCGGCTCATGGCCTTTCTGGCTATCTGCAAGAAAAATCTTAAATACATTTTTTTTTGCAACTCGATTTTTGCAACTTTTTAATGAAATGCGACTTTAATTTACACGCGTTTAGATGGAGAAAATAAAAAATTGCAAATTAAATATCTCAAATTCTAAACGTCAGAAAATTTTCCTTCATAGGAGAAAACCGTTAGTTTTGGTGCCAAGAACGTTTATGCAAAATTTTGCAAGGACCCTAAATGAAGTCGTTTTATGATAGTAATACCTTAAATAGATTGAAATGGACTCCGAGTAAAAACATTCAATTCTGTTGGACATTCGGGTCACTTCATAGTGATGGCTGTAAATATTCTTATTTTGATTTTAACTGAGCTGCAGCTCATCTAAGTATCTATTCGTAAACGCTAAATGACATCTGGTTCATAGATTTACCATTTTTCCCCTATCGTCGCCGGTTTTTCAATATTGCCAAACGATTATTGCACATTTTCCCATATTTTTTATCAAAAATGTGACAATCACACGCTCATGTAACATTATCGACAGAAAGTTTTACGTTGCGCACGAGCTAAATTTTTTCCCGTATATCTCACGTGTACATTTTATGTGTCAGTCACGTCCGAAGCCGCTGAACGAGACCGTATACGCTATAGAAAACTTATTGGGAATTAATTAACGTTTTATCGTTAAATACCAACGCGAGGTTGAGCGTTCTCGTCGATTGGTACAACGAGTTTTGTATGGTGAGAATATACAAAAATTGAGGCGAGAAACTGGGATTAAATGGTCGCTGGGCAAAATTAGTCCATGAAAAATGAAGGGTTGACATTTTTCTTAATTAAGCCCAGTTACTGAGAAAAAGAAGAGCTGACCATAAACATTGAGGATTTGTGAAGCGAACGTATAGTCAGGGTAAAAATATTTTTCCCAAGGCTATCGTCATCTGCACAAGTATTTCTGTCTTTTCCCCTTGAGGTGAAATGAGCAAAAATCCACTATTGATCCATCTAAATAACAGACTTATTCCCCATCCTGTCACATTTCCCACGTCGTTTTTTTCTTTTTTTAATTCAATT
The DNA here is from genome assembly GCA_963989365.1 of Rhimphoctona megacephalus. NCBI lineage: Eukaryota > Metazoa > Arthropoda > Insecta > Hymenoptera > Ichneumonidae > Rhimphoctona > Rhimphoctona megacephalus. Next base: position 57,813,317 of record OZ022414.1, read on the forward strand.
TCGTCCTACAACTGGCCGCATCGTTTCGTTCATTTCACATATCACGAGAAAACCGTTTCGCCGGATTTAACTTCATTGGGGAAAAAAATGCGCGCTACCGCGGTGCAAATGATGAGACTTCGTGAAACCAGATCATCACCAGCTTATTATAATTAAGCTGAATATAGCATATATTTCTCCTTTGCGTCACCGAGGTAAATTAGAAAAATAACCCCGCTTGTTTTTATTCGTTTCACCGAGAGAATCTGAGGTGAATAAAATAGCACTGAAAAGAATTAATACGATACGGATTTAATATTTTATTAAAATATTTATAAATATCGTGAGAATTATATGTGAGAATTTGTAGCTTACCAGAGCTTGAATTTACAGTGATAATGGAGTGACGATCAAGTTATTATTTATTTTAATTTGCGAATTGCAAGATCGATTATTTCCCAATAAGAAAATTAAGCGTTTTTTGCAGATTCTTGTATAAGAGCTCTCGAGGCGCCTTTTTTTCATCGAGTTGAAAAGAAGAAGAGACGGGAGAAGAAGCAGCAGGGTAAAACGATCGGGAGACAAGAAAGAAAAAGATGAACAACGGCCTAGGTGAGCCCCAGACCCACCTGCAATTATCCGGTCTAATGAGCAAACAGTCTGCTCTCGGTGGTGCCCTCTATCTGCCTGTTCGTTCCCTTGTCTTTTCTCTCTCGTTTCTTTTTCATATCCCTCCGTCATACTTCTTTCTCTCGTCGGGCCTCTCTCCTACGTAGCCGTCACGCTTATTCGCAGATCTCGCGGCTAAGACCTTTCCAGCGTGTCTCGGGGCCATTCGCGAATGTAAGTCTTAGGCCTCTTGGCCGTGTACAGTTGAGTCTCGCGCGCCGTCATCAGCAGAAGCGACGGTTAATGAAGATTATTAAATTAGTACCTCTCAGCGTACCATTTCCACTTTTTTTCTTCTTCTTCATTTCGCTCTTTCTCGTTCGCCAAACCTGACAAAAGGTATAGACAGCAAAGGGGCGGTAAATAGTTCGAAAGCCCATGAATCGAAGCTACTACAACGAAAGAACAATCATGAGCGAGAGCAGAGGAAAAAAAATAACGAGAGTTCCAGTCTAGTACTTTGCTGAGTATAATACTCATGAAGGCTGAGATTAATGCACGTGAGAAGGGAACGAGCTACGAGAAGTGATCGAATTCTCTCAACTATTATACCTCGATATTTGAACAGAGAATATAAATATATATGATGCATTATAGAACATACAACACGTGAAACGATCGTATAATTGACCGCACACATGAAAAAATTAATCCAGCATTCTTAGATATAAAATAGTGTGATAGTTGCTCAACATATACAAAGAGCAGATATACAGGACGAATAAAGACACGGTTCAAAAGATGCGGTAGATTTTCAACATCAGACCGTTAATTATAAAACCAAATTATAATGCATTTCATCTTCGTTGCTACACACTAAGATCTGTGTATATATGTATAGTTCTTATTTTGTAATCAAGGTAAAAGATATGTATTAAAAATTCACCATGGTTTACGACGTTACTGGTCTATTGAGCCTGATAGCACCTTTTTCAATCAACTAAATTCAACCGACTCTAATTCTACTTAATTTTCCTATTATTCTTCTCTCCTACATTGTTTCTACACTCAACTATATTGAATGATCAACGTAATTCGTATCTATCCAGGGTCAGAAATCTTTTGCCATTCACTCTTGTTCGAACTACATTGACAAGCTTATCATGCAGACACGAACGAATTCGTGATACTGAATGTCCAATTCCGTGAATACCATTATTTAATGAGATCATTAAGCGCACAGCCCTGTCGCAAATCCATTTTATATCGTCAATAAAATTAGAGCTTGACTCCAGTGTGGTAACAACTTCAGTATGTATATCGTACAAGTATGGATATCTCTCGTCGTGTGAGAATTTCTCGCGCTAATCCTGCGGGCAATCCCGATCAAAGAGAGGTACGATCGTGCGGAGAACCGGCCAATCAACTTTATCTTACTATCCTGGAGTTCGAATGTTTTTTTCTCTTTTTTTTTCATCTCTGTCTCTCTCTCTCTCTCTCTCTCTCTTTCTCTTTTTCTCTATTTCGTCTCTCTCACTATCGACGATCGTATTCCCGTTTGCCACTGAGGATTATTAAATTACCCATGAGGGCAAAGAATATCAGATGTCTGTATGTATATACATATATTAGGTGCAATGGTATTTTGCAGCATCGGCAAAGATTTGTCATTGCGATGAGAGAAGTCAGTCGAACCTCACGACTATACGAGACGGTATCCACAGAACTGTGGAGAAGAGACCTGAGAGATATCCTCGCGTTGCGTGCGACTCGCGATCGTGTTCGTTAACGGCGAGGTCGCGCCACGCTGATCTTTAGAAACGGTAGTTCCAAACGATCCTGCCTAGGCTTTTGCTCCTTCTTTCTCTCTTTTTCTCTCTTTCTGTCTTTCTCTTTTTCTCTGTTCATAGACCGGTAGAATAAGAGTGACTACGAACGGATGAGGGAAAGAGGGATACGATATAAGGAGAGAGAGGCAGGAGCATATGAGCGATGGAGAAAAAATGGACGTTTACGAGCACTTGTCGAAGGAAAAGGGGGACACACGAGGTGGTAATGCACGTAGCATATATATATAAGTATACGCAAACATATCTAAATATATGTTTCTTACTACGAACCGTGGATGAAGAATAAAGTACCAAACGAAATAAAAATCTTCATAATATTATGGTACGAAAATGTCCCTAACGATAAATACAAACGTAAAAATAGATGTTTTCTCGATGCATTCTATTTTATTCGTACATGCGCGTGCATGTATAAAAGAATGCACATTTGTGAAATTCTCACCGAAAAAATAAGGAGAAAAATAAAGATTAATAACATGCAAAACATGTTTCCTGTATTCTTGTTTGTTGTAGGCACAAAGGGGCGAGGGGCGAAGGGGGGGGGGGGGGATTGAAATATACAAATATACGTGCAAGGAAAAGGGGACAATACGTGATGAGGCATGTGCGTACCACGGGCGATGTATACAAATACAAAAAAGTCAAAGTAAGAGTTGAAAAAAATATCCTATCAAAAAACCAAAACAAAAAGCTATTACAAAAGTGAAAATGCCCATTCTCTGAAAATTTCTTATTCGATAACAAACGAAAAAGCAAAAACACCAAAACAAAAGAAAGATTTGGTTGGAAAATACTGAGTCACGTGTTTATCAAGCAAAGAATTTTCATGCCTTTCATCAAATACGATATTACGCGGCCATTTCTACAGCATTCATGTAAGCGGATAGAAGAATAATATGGAGATCAAGTTGAAGCGGATAGGATGATCAGAGACGCGAACGACGTGTAGTCTTTTATAGCTGGAAGAGAAGAGCATAAAGCGAGTAGGATAAGCTTTACCTCGCTCTATTACATACGGTTGAGGATGTATAGGCACGCTTTTCTTTCGTTGCTGTACCAATGCAGTATGCACCGCCACGCCCCGCTCACGCCATTCACCTTCAACTTGGTCTCACTCATTTCTACTCGGAGAGATCTCCCACAGCCGCGAGACCAGAGGAAGAAAAAAGTGAAAGAGAAAACCTCAGAGAGAGAGAGAGAGAGAGATGACTGACAAGCAGACAGACGATGAAAGAAGAGAGAAAGACACACGAGTGGCTCTTGATCATCTAAGCTGCGTTTCCCGTTCACACGACCAGAGCTCGCGGTAAAAGAATGACACGAGACATTTATTCTCTGTCTTTCTTTCTCTCTTTTATCGTCTTTTTTTCTTTATTTTGTTCTCTTTATCGCCACATTCATCCGGTTAAACACCGGTGGCTGGGCGTAAGCCGCGTGTCTCACCATATCGTACCGCAAACGCAAGGCTTCGAAGAATACCGGAATCTAAACCAGTTTCGACAATTTGTATCGTTGCTCGAAGACAAAAAAGGAAGAGTGAAAAACAGTCATAAATAATAGACGAATCCGAGTCTAGAGCGAAAAGAGAGTGCGTTGAGAAAAATAATCTCGTAGCTCTGTTTACGCGGTAGAGATCTTATTTTGAGTACTCCATAGAAAGACGATCAACTCCGGGCACGTTGTTATACCAATTTCACAAAGAAGATATTCAATATAAATTAAAGCCATATCAAAGACACAAATGAATTATTTATCGATACAGTAGGCAATTAAATGATCATTTTCATTCATCCATTATTTTTCGATCGATATTAATGTGCATCTGGCAAAAGAAACCACAAAAATCCAGAAACAGATTCTTTTGTAAGGTACTCGAGAATTTGGAACAAACTGCATGAATAATCGGATAAATGAATACTGTTGGAAATTTGACAAAATCACCACTGGAAGTGAAGATATGATGTCTGTTATTAACGCAAATGACACTTCGGTCTCTTATAGTTAAGTTGAAAGTATTTTATTAGTAAATCGTTCGATTCGTCGATGAATATTTAAATCATAACCAAATATATATTCTCATTGGAACGAGCTGTTCTGCTTTTCCTGCTTGGTCGAAACCGATCATTTGGCCATTTCATTGCTGACTGGACGAAAAAAAAGGAACGGAAATCAGAGACTCTGTTTTTTCGCCGTATCTATCTCTGGGATCAGCGTTCACCGAAAGGATTGACCACTTTGAAACGAGTCGAACCGGATTACATCCCAATTCCCGTAGCGATTTATCGATGCTAAAGCGGCGGCGAATGAACGATAATTCGAGCGCGTTTGGGAATCGATATCGCGAGCTTTCTTGATGCAGTTGTCTGGAAGAATGCGAATAAATACTGACATGCATGTCCCGTTGTCAGGATGACGTTCAGACACCGTGATAAAAGAAAGAGGGAAAAGGACAAACGAAGAATGAGAACGAGATGGACGTGTCTTGGAGCATCCTTTGAGGGGACTTATCTCATTCAAACTCTGAGTCTGCCAACGCCCTTACTCTTCATTCTTTTTCTTTCCCTCTCTCCCTTTCTCTCTCGTGGATCGACGTCGATTACGAGCGTGGGTAATTACGGCAATTACGGATCGAGTAGAGTTATGGACTGTCGGAATAAATACAAGCCGCCGGCGCCATTAACCGAGGCTCTCTCTCTCTCTCTCTCTTTCTCTCTTGTTCGTGTAGATGGATGCTGCGCGGCATCATTCCGAATGCCGTTGTTCTAAAGCGTATTCTTCGCATTACCAGTAGTATTCTCTTCCACAACTATAGGTACGGATATTATACTCTCTCTCGATTAGAAACAGTAGCTTGATGGCTTGTACACACTACGGCTCGCTTTTCTCACAGACGTCTCTTATACGGAACAATTGCTGTCGGCCATTGTACATTCTATTTTCAATGATTTTTTTTTTTTCCTTATCGATATAAATTACGATCGTGTGGTAAACAATTATAACGGATAGAAAACGGGAAGGTTCGGAGGCGCGAGCAAAATCCGTATGTTCTAAATCCAATCAACACCGAAAGAGGAAAAATCTTTACCGATTTCAGTTTCCAGATAAACTATAACAACCACATGCAATTAACGCGAATGAAAAAATCATTAAAAATGTATTCCTAGCGTTAATTTGTTACCAAAATTAACTTTTTCCTTTTTTTGATGGTGAATCTGTTTACAAAAATGATATCACTGAAATCGAGAAGCGAATTATTGGAAAACGAGGCAGCTAAAAAGTGCGTGGTTCGATGACGATACAGTTTAGCGTTAATGTCGCGATAAAAGAGTGAGAGTCAGGCATTTTACTGCAACAGTAGAGACACCGAAGAGTTGTATGCTCTGATGTGGACCTATATATATACAATATGCCTGCAGAGAGGCCGAAGTCCGCGACGGCTTTGCCCGCGGACGCGCGAGCGGAGAAGGGAGCACGAAACGTGCCGTTCGTATTTCCACGGCGGAAACGCCCGGTTGAAACGAGGTGAAGGCTACCAGATGTAGATTGGAACGGCCGCGGGGTATCCCCTCCCCCTGCCCCTTGTACCACGCTTCGGTGGCAATAGTATAACAACGACTGTACCATGTATTAGAGTGAAATAGCTGTGTACGATACGACAGATAGGAGCACAAACGAGACTCTAATGCACTGCATCGGAGAAAGAGAAAGAAAGAGTGAAAAAAAAGGGATAGAAAAAATGTATACTAACATATCAATATGTCAGTTCGATATTGACTGTTGCCAAAACATAAACTGAAGTTAAATCGCGGAAAATAGCGAAAAATTTGTAGACTGTTGTCACACACAGCACAGGTGGAAACGATATTACAGCGAAGTCGTGAATCCTTCAGTAATACTGTGAAAATATTAAAGAATGGTATGATTTTCAAAAACTAAAAGCTCCTTCAAAAATAGAACCACCAAATGAGCTACGTTTTTTTTTCTTTTATCGTTCACCTTTTTTTTTTTTGAAGACTACACTGTTAAAAAATATATGAAATTTACAATACTTTTACAATACAACGGTAAATGAAATTTACAAACCGGGTGTATGAAATGAAAATTATTGCACCCGTATGCCAAAATTGAAATATGAGCATAAATTTTGGTTACTACCAATATTTATTATTATATTTAATAATAATATAATAATAAAAAAATTAATAATAATATAATAATAATAAATAAAAATAATAATACCAAAATATAATGGAAATTGTGTAAAACATGAAAATGGTAAACACCAAACTTAACACAAGACGTTGAGATTATAATAAAAATTTTTACGGCGATAATTGCTCGACTTGATTGCCACGCATCAAGTGGTGATAAGTCACTCTAATTAATTTTTTGAGATGTCTGCATGATTTCGACCTTCAACTTTAAAAAATCGAACACCATAGTACATCAATTAATGTATTCCCCTTAAAAACTCATAATAGCTAAATTTATTTAATATTCATTCGTATATTAATATTCAAAAAGGATCACCAAATTTTATGATACATTTCTAGAAATATCGTAGATATATGTAATGCGAAAACGTTATACGGTGCCTGAAATTTAGTAATCTTGAATCTGAAAATTACTATGCTGGTAACATGAACTTTAATATACCTGTATAGTAATATTAGTTGATGTTTCGTGTTTTTAATATGCACAAAGTCAACATTTCTTACATGTATATGATTTTTTAAATACACAAGTATATTAATTTTACTGAACAGTGCTCGTATCATTAAAATACCGCGTCTCTCAATTTTCCTCAGCGTATCTGAATTTTCATGTACGGTATCTGCATAAAAACTTCCTATACATGCGTATTAATTTTCATACGGAAATTTTTTACGGTGTACGAACGTGGCTGTTTTGTCGTAGTCTGATGAAGGGAATCGAAACGTTAATTTTTCTTCCAGTTCATTCACTTTTATTTTCGCAGTATTGCAACATTTCATTTAAACTAAAGCGATGAAAATAAAATAGCATTAAAAGTTCGAATTCGAAAAATAATATAAAGGCTTTTCGTTGCATTGCAACGATGTAGATTTCAATACTGTGAATTAAGTGTGAATTGCAGTAAGAATGATAAAGTGAAGATATTTAATATCAGCAGCTTGATAAAGTGAAGATATTTAATATCAGCAACTCGGAGAGTTTATAAGATAGTTTAATTATATACAAATACAAATGTTTTCCGTATTTTCCTCGCGGTCGCAGATTAAAAATTACAACGTCGGGACGGTGCTCGTGTAAGCAAAAGTTCGTCGACGTAGTCGGTATATTATAGTGAATATATACTGGTTAACTAAGTGAGTTGCATAACGTTGTGGGTGTGCACGTGGAGTGCACTCCTCCTCGTCGTTGACAACGACGACCACGCGGGCGCAAGGTCTATATCTCGGCATCGCGATGATACCCCGCACCATTTATACATATATGTATTTACGGACACACATATATATACACACACACACACACACACACGGGCATAAAAATATGCATATTACGACGAAAGATAGCGCAGCCAATTCGCGGGCACCCGATTACGTTAACCTCCGGGCTACGAGACGAGTTAAATCAGCGAGGACATGCACATATATACGAATCGTTGCATCAGGCAATTCGATGCAGTCGAATTTATTAACACACGTTTTTCTTTTACTACTCCCTGTTGCAGTAATACGCCCTCAACAATTAAGCCTACTTCATCATTTTGAAGCCTCAAGAACTTCGTTCAAAGTGTAATTAAATTATTTTGTCGGGTTATAAAATCATTCACATTTTACGATGTTGCATACGTATCATTCATTTCATTCAAGTTATAATTCATTCGAAAAAGTTTAATCGAACCCTCATTTTATCCTTCGCATCCTTGGAACTCGTGTAAACATTTGAATGGCTAAGTTTCAGTTCACACAAATTAAGAAGTAATTTGAGTTTTTATCGAAAATACACTATTTTTATCGAAAATACAATATTTCTAGCTTGCAAATTAGTTTTTACGCATTTCAATATCTTGTTTTTTGTTCCTCGAGTTTATAGCAGAAAGTTGTTTTAATAATTGCGAAACTTCGTTGAATATAGTAAACCAAAGAGTCCATCGTTACCCCTGAAAATCGATTGATCGAAAAGGCAAAAAGTACGAGCCATTTTTGTTTTTGAAATGTACGTAATTTGGTAGCTACTCTAAAAATGTTCAAGCAACAGCTGGAGAAATGCTTTGCTCAATATATTCATACTGGGATATCGAGAAATAACATGGCTGATCAAAGATGCAGTCAGAATGATAAAATCGATAAAAAAAAAAGACGATGCGATACTCGGTATGTGGGCTAAACCACGGGATGGATCGTGCGACATACGAGAAGGGCGTGTCACTCCGTTGTTCAACTGCGCAGTTTGTTACACGCGCTATAATCGTGTGCATCGAGCAAAGAGACATTGCACACATGATATGCAGCAGTAGTAGTAGTATATTGCCAACGGAGTCAATATATATACAAAACATAGATATATATTATGAACATGCGTGCAGAACATACGTGCACGAAATACAACGACAAGAATTTGTGCTGATTACATTTTTCGTCAGTACTTCACTACTGTATGTGAAACATTAGAAAACTGAGTTCAACACAAACTGAAAGTTTTTCGATAAGCCTCGACAATATTTGAGTGTTTCTGATCATGGTAACGTCAACTAAAAATTGGCTCATTTACAAATTTTATCCTTAAACGAGGGATTCATGGTAATTAAGAATAAAAAGTCTTTCTGAACTAGGAATAAAAAGCTTCTAAAACTTGCGTTATTATCTGGAGAGAGCAACCAAATGATTGACTGATTATTTTTTTCAGAAAAATGGGCACTACACCTAAGAGCTAAATACTTAAAACTCAACATTCTATGGAATCGAAAAATAAACTAGTCGCTCAAACACGGTTAAGTATAGTTTTACCATTTTTTTTTTTTTTTTTCAAATAAGAAGCCAAACAATTTTAAAACCTTTCGTAATCATGCGAAAGAAAGATTTGCTCGAAATTCTAGCTCTTCGTGTATAAAATACGAATTCTCACACACCGACATTAGTATACATTCCATTCGATATTTCGAAAACCTTTTGATTCCCCATGAAAAGAGACAATACCATCGTCATCTCGTGAATGAACATGACGTAATGTACCTAAATGATTATTTTGGCTACGTAACATTTGATCCGAAGATAAAATATCCGCGACAAAATATCCGCAGGACAAAATATCCGCGGGACAAAATATCCGCAGGACAAAATATCCGCAGGACAAAATATCCGCGGGACAAAATATCCGCGGGACAAAATATCCGCGGGACAAAATATCCGCGGGACAAAATATCCGCAACACAAAATATCCTAAATTCGTATTACACGTATTTCCATTGAAATACAAATTGAAATGAAAATATTGAAATTGATCCATGAAAATACATGAGTTCATATGGTCTATAGTTAACAATGTTTGCAATTATTCCTTTATTATAAAGATTATGTTGTAAGCACAATTATACATATTATATATATATTCGTCATTAATTATATATCATCACCCACAAACTCATTTTACTCATTTTATTTTAATTGAACTGTTGTGGATAATTACACTACATGACCGTTTGCGAAACTCAGCACAACGCCAAGTTATGTTCGTTTCATTAACACTTTTTTTTTAAATAAAGATATCCTTCACAAATCAACATTTTTCCTCCTTTTTGCGATTTAATAAATTTTAACGGCATGATTGAAACGATCAGCACAATACATGAGTACAGTAGATCAGCACAGTAGATCAGTGAATATTTTCACATTATATATACACATCAACACAAATCTATAACGTAAACAATGTACAACATCACAGAAAGGAAAACATTCAATGTTTTATGAAGCAAATTCTCTTAGTTTATGAGCAATGAATTATATATCAATTAAACACACATTAATCGATCATGCAACAGTATATCTTAATAGTGAATTATCGACGGCGGATATAATATCGGCAGATATTTTGTCTTAGGGATATTTGTCCTATAGATATTTTGTCCTGCGGATATTTTGTCGTCGGATATTTTGTCGCGGATATTTTGTCTTTGGATCAAATCGCGTGTTATCATTGTTTTTTGCATTGTTTCAGGGCTGCCTAAAAAGACATCGCGTATTAAACATGAGTTGCATCGCCCATTTGTTTGAACAATTAAGAATTCGGAATCAAACGCGCAGATTATTAGTTTAATAATAAAAATAAAAAAATAAAAAAACAAATGATGCTGTTCGTTATCTTGAAAATGCCAGTGTGCACTTGCGATGCGGTTATTCACCATAAAATCACAGCAAAGTGTTTCAAAAACACTTTTCCAATTAATTCGGATGCACTTTATTTTAAGCTACTATCTCCTGGTGGCTGACTACGAATCTAAAGAAGCTAAGAGATAAAAGATCAGCGAATCTCATCCGGTGTACCGTTCGTTGTGGATATGCCTTTCTCGCTCTCTCTTTCTATCACACAGAAAAGAGACGAAGAGTGGCGTCGAGGATCATGGAGCGTGTCGGCGGCGGTCGCGGCTGCAGGGGTCCCCCTACTTCCGGCGAACCATATCCGGCAGAACGCCTACCTATATATCGTTCTCTCGGACTTGATCGTCGACGCCACCATTGGACCGTGCACACATACATACACACACGGAAGTTGGCCTACAGAAGCACAATTTCTCGTCTATAATAGTCAATAGGGCGTAGATTTTGATAGAATTGTCATTCATTACTGTCAAACAAACGTACCATGATTTTTTTCTCTGTTTCATGAAAGAAGAAAATATTCCATGGCTCAACGAAGGATGAGCAAAAATTCAGGTCTCAACGACGTTCGTAAAAACGTGGGCGGACTCATTTATGCGAGCTCACGAACTCTCACTGCGGCTGCTTACATATACATACCGGCCACGGTATAGATCTATATATGCATGTAGATAATACGTATGTAAGTACGTTACGTATTGTTAGGTACGTGTGGATGGCGGCAGAGGTAAAACGGAGAGATCCGCCTGTCAAGGTTCGCCACGATTGGCACGTCCTTGACGAGGAGAGCAACACTCTTCCACGAGATAGAAGAAGAGAGAGAGAGAAAGAGAGAGAGAGAGAGAGAGAGAGAGAGAGAGAGAGAGCCACGCCAAGATGTAACGGACCTTTGAGTCTTCTTCTCCTTCTTCGTTCTCTTTTTTTTGCTTATTTCTCCTTTTTCGTCTACTTCTCCGTCCGAAAGGATTTGACTTCGACCTCTTGGTCCTTAAGAAGAAAATAATAAAAGGCGTTGTGCACACTCACGGAGGACTGAACTCGGATAGCGTAAGATCATTTTTCGGCGTACAAAAAAATGTGATTTTTTTATTAAATAAACAATCATTTTATAGGATTACCATCTAATTAGCGAAAAAATTATGTAATTAGAATTGTTTCCCGTTATATTTTTTTGGAATCTTGCGTAACTCGTTAATTATTTTGGTTATAATAATTCTGAGTTATGCTGAGTTGCAAAATATGAAATTATCTTCATTTTTTATCTCATATACACAAAAGGTTTATTATTTTCGTTGTGAAATCCTGAATATTAGGCTTTTTATGTACATTATCCCCGATGCCTATATAAGGACGAAATGATTTTTCATTTAACGAGAAGGAAATGAGGATTCGCAAGTACATTGCCGTTGAGTCAAGTAGAAAGAAGACTGCGAGACAGAGAAAGAAAATTTCACACAACGACTGACATAGTGTGATGCTGAGCGTGTTTCAGTCTTATAGCACAAACTGACGATGACCACACCGTTTCTCTGCACCTCTTGCATCTGTCGCGAGAGTATATGTAATATTCGCCTCGGTCCATTATTCTCATCTTGGCACTGAGGTAGATGAGAGAAGCCTGGCAACGGTGCAGCATATCCGGGTTTAACTATCAGTTGATTTTATTGACGGTAGAAACTATCGACACGCCTCTGTTCTTTGAAAAGTCTAGTCACGTCAAAATAACGAAAAAAATCATCTCTATTATGCAACTGTATACGCATAGAAAATCTTCGTATAATATTTGTCAAGAAATATTATTAATGCAACGATGAATCATAGAAAAAAAATGTATAGTACTCATCTACTCCAAGAATATCAAAACAAAAAAAACGTTTTTCACGAATTAAAATATAATTTCGATCATTCAATTATCGTTTCATTTTCGTTATATCTTAAAGCTGATATAATTTCGCAGAATTTCTTCTTTCCTTTCGTCCAGCAATTCCGGATACCATTTAAGATGCACACGTGGGTATAACACGTATCAGGCTGTGCTAAATTCACGAGGCGTAAATTCCGATTCTTGACAAACGCATTGAACGTTAAAATTTAATTAGAAATTGCGCTATCGAGGGCCGGTCGATTAGATCGATATGCAATTTCTGCGAAATGATTTTTTCTTCAATACAAGAAACATCGGAGAAAGGTTTATCGAGAAACGATTAATCAGACAGAGAGAGGAGGAGAGAGAGAGAGCAAGAGAGGGAAAAAGGAAAAGACAGAGATAGACAGACAGAAGCGAGCAAAGATAAATGTCAAGCTGAGACGCACATTTGTGGTATGTATATAGTCTTACACATTGTGTGCATATATATTCACACACATACATGTGTAACAGCCACTACACGAAAGGAATACGCCATGTCGACAGGTGCATCGATTGGAAAAGACTCGATATTTTCTTTCTTTCCTTCTCTCCTCTTCTTTTTCAATCCATCTTGCAGCTTTCTATATTTTAACCCACTAAAAGCCACACATCCTGTTCCACTTGAAAAAAATAAATCCCTTAAATTTTATATTTAAAAAATTTACATAAAAAAGATAAATTTTCAAAAAGTTTCATGTTTATAGAAATAATTTAAGTCAATCACATAGCTGTACCCTGGGCTTCGCTAGCGTCCGTCCACATCTATTGTGGCTGTTCATATTTTCATCAGTTTTATACTATATGAGAGAGAAAAAAAATCAATTCCGTATTAAACAATATATTGAAATGTTACACGACCTATCTGCTTCCCATTCTTTTTCCATTTTAGATATAATTTTTCGGTTTTTTTTTTTTTTCAAATAAAATACTCCAAAAAATGATGCTAATTTTTCCAATTTTTTACCACTTCATTACAATAGCTGTAACTTTTTATCTGTCCAAAATTGGAATACCAGCCACCGCTCATTGTCTTCGTTTTTTAAATATCTTTAAATTGGTAATTCGTTTTTTTGTTTATCTATATTTTTTAATTACTGATGACTTTTTAAAGTCGAACATTGAATAAAAAATTTGAACTTTTTTACCCCATTTCTGCAAAAAACAATATATCGAAATGTTATACAGTCTACAACCTGGTGTGAATCATGAGCTTTCTTCCTGTGAAAGATTCATCGAAATTGGTTCAGTGTGTCTCGATTGAAAAGCGGCCAAACATTTTTTTCCAAACAGATTTATATATATATAGAGATATAAATGTATATTTATAAAAACACACGCTCAAATGCATAGTTTTTGTACGGCTGACAATTTAGTAGCAGTGTATTAAATATCAAGCACTCTGTATAAATGAGGATCATCTATGTTGCACTTTGACTTTCTCTGTCATTGTCGCTTTTGCTATCCCGTTACGAAAACGAGACAAAAAAGTAAAAAAAAAAAACCGTTTACATATATCGTTCCTCTTGTGTTACGAACTCATTTTAAATCATTGATAACAATGAACTCACGTTAGAATAAAGCACATATATATCGATGAGTAGGAAAAAAAAAGAAGAAAAACCCCTTAGGGTCTCAATTACGAACGAGATGCGTTGAAAAATGTTTGTAAATGCAGGTCCTAAAGATACGAAACACTAGAGAAAAAGGGTTTTAGAGATATTTGATGGAGGACACGCGAGAAGCTCTTAGAAATGATGAATGTGTCTATACAAATGACTCGTGAGTTTGGACAACGTTGAGAAAATCGGGTGGGACCGGAGCGCGACGTCGACGATATGATATACAGAATAATGCACATTCGTTGTGTTGAGTGCATGACGAAATGGATAAGTCACATCTCTCCTATCGTTGCAGTACGCGGTCACGATGAGAGCGAGTGTCGCGCACGCCTCTCATCTCATCGTTGTCAACGAGGCGAAACGCATTCGTGTGAGGTTTACAACGAAGAAGATAGAGAGAGAGAGAGAGTGAGAGAGGGGGGGGGGAGAGAGGGAGAGGGAGAGAGAGAGAGAGAGAGAGAGAGAAGAAAGAAAGAGCGGGAGGAAAAGACAACCCGTGCACATCAGCAAACAGCAGCGATCGTATACTCGACTCCCGCATTATATTCATTTATAAATCGACCATGTAGCAAAGGAAAGAACGCAAAGCCTCGGGAGTTCAGGCACTAAATCATTTGGTTTAGGTCCTTCTGTATCTCAGCAATATGGATATTTGTACATAGGACACGGTGTAAATAGTGGCCAACAAAAGGGCGTAATTGACAGAATTTAACGAGCGTAGTGAGGTGGGTTATCCCCCTTTTTGTTTGAGAACAGTCAATATATATATTTACAGACCTCTCGTATATATGAGCTAGCCGTACAGTGAGGTCAACGTCCCGCTCCCTCACCGGCGCTCCTGGTCACTCTTTTTTTCCTCCCTCGTTTTTTCTTTCTTTTTTTTCATTTTCTTACTCTCTTACTCCTTTTCTCTCTTTCACTCGTTCCGTCCTTGTTTTTATCGTTCACAGCTCTTACTCCAGTCGCATATGTGCAAGCACTTCTCGACGCACAGTCTCCTGTTACGCCCGACATACTCTCAGTACTTTATCCTATGTTTTATATGAGTTTTGTTTATGTATACATAGAGATGTGTGTGAATATGGCGCACCAAAGATTGACGCGCGTACGAACCTACACACGACATATTCAGCGCTGCTGGCTCGATAAGACGACACCGAGAACTTCTCTCCTTTTGGACCAAGTTTTTCTCCAATGTGTCTTTCGCTCATTGGCTTTATGCCGAGTGTAAAAACATGCGCATATGTGTATCACACTCTTGCAGCAACCTCGAGGGTTCCGCACGTGTTCGATACATTACAAGAGTACGCACAATAAAATTCAGCAATACACATAAAACACCCATTATTGCACATGAAAATACATTTTTTTTTTTGAATCAACATAAATATAGTGAGTAAGCAACTGCCAAAAATGATAAATTACTAATTTTTTAATAGTTTGTTGTTTATTCACGTGCTCGTTAATGCGATTCTTGGATTTGGATTCATATTTTAGTCACATCAGCCGAAAATGCACAAATTTATTAATTCCTACGTAAAAATTCATTCAATTCTAAAATGATTTTATGGAAATAAACACCCGAAGCAAATCTTTAAAATTTCGGGGATACAATTTTTTTTGTTTATTTTATCAATCGAAAGTACATCGCGTTCAATTAGTCAAAAGTTCGCTTTTCAAGCCGTCAAATGACTCCTAGGCTCTACAATTAGCGAAAACGTCATAAAGTTTTTATTCCCACCACCGGGAATCGCTTTGTTTCGAGATAATATAGACTCGGTGAGCGTTCAAGACAGCAGACGACAGAGCTGCAAATGTACTTGTCCCGATGAGACTCTACCGATTCTCTTGATTATGGACGATTCAATTCCCTGGTTCCATAGTAAAAACTCATTCAATTCCAAAAAAAATTTAATGGGAATGAATGAAAGCAAATATTTGAAAATTTTGAGAGCAGATAAAGACATTTTTATAAGACGTAAGACACTCTTTTAACCCCGCAACATGAATCATGAAATATAAAAAAGAGTAGTGTAATAAAAAATAAATTGTCGAGCTCTTTCATTTTAATGTATTCACGAATGACCTTATGGGAGTTATATGGCTACCGGAAATTGGTCTTGGCCAAAAATCGTTTCACTTCACACATGATATACACATAAAACGAATAAGCACACGTGAAAGTTGCGTTTGCGATTGTTCGCACGCGCCATCATCGAGATGAAGACACTTCCGTTAGATCTCCATATGTCTCGCCTTTATAGTACCTAGCGGTATAAGCTGTACAGTAAAATGTAATGGTCATCAAGTCATCAAAAGAGATGAGAGAAATTTGCACCTGTTTTATTCGTGAGCTCCGTTACGAAAATTTCAGTTTCCACGGTCGTTTTCAAAGAAATTGCAGAAATTATGAACTTTTGAGAGATTTGCATGAAGTGAGCATTTCTGCTAATTAAATTATCGTTTTTTTTTTTTTTTTTTCAATCAGCTTGATATTTCGGCTGTGAAACTTTTAGTTTTCGTAAGCTTATCAATAATTGTGCACTTTTGCTTATCTCGGATTGCATATGAAAACATTATAACGATAAAAATACCAGCTGTATGTACAAGCATGACATGCATAAATATGAAAAAAAAAAAAAAAAAAAATCGTCAGACACACGAATAATACAGACATGCAAAAAGAAGTGCAACGATAACACGAGTATCATGGTGATCATGTGTAGATTATTGATGCGCGCATTTGTATTGTTGAGCATACACGATCCTACGATCGCATACCGATCGTAATGTTAGCGAGTTTTCACACTCTCGCGATCTTCGTTAGAACACAAACAATCGGGATCGTCGATGCAGCAGTGTGCTATACGATAACACGAGTGTCCAAACAAAAAAATACTACGACCACATGCACTATATACACATCGGAATAATATTATGGTATTGTAACAAGAAACAAATTCTTAAGCGTATTCAATTTTCTTTACGGAAAATTAAAATTTTCAATCGATTAATTAATCAATGCAGCTAATTGAAATTCGCTCGAAATTTGCTCGAGCGAAATGAGAAATATGTTTTCTCATTGTTACGTATTACATTGAGTTCGAACATTGAGATATTTTCAAAAAATGTAAGATTCTCGGGCTCTTTTAAAGGAACAACATGGGAATGCCACCTTAATGGATCTTTCAGTGCAATAACTGTCCGATTCATCGCTGAATGCCGGCTATTGGGATTCGTGGTAGTCTATAAAACCGTAAAACGGTTTTGTACAGGAACAGGAATAGTGGAGCCAGAGCTCTCATTGCCCGAGGGAAAAGTCTGTATACATACGCGAGAAAGATCGAAAGAGAGGAAAGAGTGTACACCGTCGCATCGACGGTAAATTGAGAGTGGCGCGCGCCCGAGCTATACAATATCGTTCACGGTGGTCGAGAAGCTCGTTCCTTGGAGAAAGAAAGAACAGCAACGAATGAACGAAAGACCAAGAACGCAGAAGAAGTAGAAGAAGAGAGAAAGAGAGAGAGAGAGAGAGAGAGAGAGAGAGAGAGAGAGAACGCGCTCGTTTCAAGCTCGTAAAATCTGGATGTTCTTTCGCGCTTCAAGATGCCAATTCGATCGGAACTTCTTTCGACGTTAAATCGACTATGAACAACCGACGAATAAGAAAGAGAGAAAGAGGTCGAGTACCATTAAAGTAAGTCAAGTAACACAGCGAGAGCAATAAAACAAAATCAAAAAAACGCACGAGAATTTAAAGAGGAAAAGAAAAATAAGTATTTGATCGAAAACTGCTTTTCTGGAAGAAAAATACATCGAGTTGCGGGAATGTTCAAAATATGTGTTCGCATCTACGTGCATTAAGGTCCACAATTCCTTCTACAGACTTATTTTTCATGATTGTGCATATTTAGCGAGCTAGAAACGAGTTGTATATATAAACGAAAAAATGTATGTGTGTATACACTGATTGCTCGTTGTTCAGAAGTGTATTTATCAGGTGCGGACAACGATTATTTTTAATTAACGGTTTGACGGTAATTACCAGGAGTTGTTAATAACGGGCGTGTGTGTGTGTGTATTTGAGAGTCGCGAGAAAGATATGCGTATACAATAGTGGAAGAGGAAAGAGAGAAGAAGATACAAAGATGGAGGGAAACTAAAATAAATAATATAGCAATGGGTTATGGTGGGTGGGCGTGTAAGATGCGAGAGAGTATAACGAATGACCCGTGACCCGCAAACGAAATCTCACCGTCCCGCTCCACCTTTTGCGCGAGCTTACAGCATCAGAATAAAAAATATATATCTATATGCATGTCTATGAGGGTGTATCGAGACTGCGATGATTTTCAGGCCCACGAAATCGTGACGAACGAGCCAGGTGGCAGAGCCAACCGCCCACAACAAGAAAGATCGCGAGCGATGGTCAGTCGTGAGAGAAAAAACAATAAAATATACACAGAGAAAGAGAGAGAGAGAGAGAGAGAGAGAGAGAGAGAGAGAGAGAGAGAGAGAGAAAGGATTTTAAAACAGATTAATAGACGCTTTCAGTCATTTTTGGACCTAGCTGAGTAAAATAGACGCCTACACACATCTGTAAGAACAATAAAATAAACTGTTGAGCAAAAGGGCGTAACTACTAAACTGCAGCACACAAAATCATCCTGGTGCACACCCTTCTACAGTCATGAGGTGATCGATCTGAAAAGCTATCGGTCATATTTCACACGGATGAGCGAACGTAAATTCGTTGCATTCAATTTATAAGTAATTTAGCCCGAGGCAACTGCCGTCGTATTACACACGTCATATGCGAAATTCGTACAAATATTAAACGCACAAATGTTCCCTGAGACGTCTGCCGAACGAGTAAAAGTTTGGACTGGTAAAAAAAAAAAAAAAAACGCCATAAAGATTGGTAACCCACACACACAACAAAATGTGTGTATGCGCAAAACGGTATTCGCATCGCGCCGAGTTATTGTGAGCTAGCCCTTTTTCTTCTCACAAGTCAGTATAGAGACGAACTCGTGGGCTTTTCAACAGCCTCGAGGCCCCTTTATATACATACACACGTAAGTAATATTGGCACCGCGAGATGCTTCACGAAATTTTAATCCCATAACTATTTTTACATTTATTTTTATTATTTTTTATCTTCTCATCTTTTGCTCCATATCTATCCTACGCATCTGTCCTCTTCTCGCTGAATTTTTAGCTCCCTGGTGGGACGAGCGCGGGCGAGACTCGATAATTACAGCGGTATAATTACTCACCAAGGCTGGACAGCCGATTTGTCTCACGACCGCCTTATGGGATACAAATGGTGTTATTAGCGTTGTAATTGCACGGGGCTCTCTTTCGCATCGCGTCGAGTATATATTAGTAAGCCACGTTACACACGCGATGAACGGTGAGTATATATGTATATAGCGTTACGGACACAGGCACATTTTTCCTCACAAATGTATATATTTATATATGAGAAGTTGTCGCGCGTAAAATTTCGCAAAATTTGAGCCTCCCCAAAAATCCATTTTACCTCGTTCCTCGAGCGGCGATGAAAAATACGATAATAATACAAACTCATGAAAGATTTTTAATTACGATACCCGCAGTTGGATTAATTATCGGGCAAGCATTTAATCATGTATAAAAAATGATTTTATAATTATATTCAACGATGATGTGTTACGACACATTTGATTTTATATACGCTTGCAATATACTGCTGTTTTGTCAAGAGGTTATTAATTCTATCAGAGTGCAATAATTATTTTTGATGAAGGATTCAGGCCAATGATGAGAGCATGCAAGAATTAGTTAAATAATTATGTAGTGGAAAAGATAGCAAAACTTATTAATTAGCGAACACGACAACCGATCAATCTCTACTGCATGAATTAGGGGGATCATCGAAGGAATATGTCATAAAAAATAATAAATGTTAGAACGTTTATAACGTCAACGTAATTGTTACAAAAGTGAGGTAGCCAATTGTCAAAAAGAGTATTTAGTACGATTCGAGCTGAACACGATACGAACCATCTTGGTTTAGTTGACTGAAGCACAACTCAATCTGCATTAAAAAGAAATATGCAGTGGCATTTATTTCGCAGATTGATTTAGTTGGATCATCAATCATTGCTCGAAATAGACAAAAAAAGAAAAAAAAAAAAATTGTCGACATTTCATACAGATTACGTCTTTCGAGAAGTTTTCTCAGTTTTTGATTACCCCGTAAACATATTTGTCAACATAATATATACCGCAGTTATAACCAAACCAGCTTTCTTTCTGCGCTTGCGTCAATTAAATCTTTGAGCAGCGAATAATGATTTTACGAAGCGAATATATATTTTCGTAACTCACACATTCGATCTCTCTTGTTCATGCAATTTTTGTGAATCTTGTCGGGTCTTTTCGCGACGTTTTTGTTTTTGTTATTTTTTTGTTTTCTTACATCTTTTCGTTGTCGTTCTTTTATCGAGGCGCGCGCGAGAGAGAGAGAGAGAGAGAGAGAGAGAGAGAGAGAGAGAGAGGGGCGGCGTAACAATTTTCGCAAGTCTCCCTTTTTACTTTTGCGGTTCTCTGAATGCGGACGAGAACACAGTCGCTCAGCTATATCTCGTCCCCATTTGTCCATTTTGGGCTGCGACACCAGGACTTAACCCGCGGGAGGCGAGATGCGTAAGGAAGAAATCTTTCCAGTTTCGGTGGTATAACCGGTTCCACACACGCACACATACATAGGACACGGTTTTTGTCTTTACCATGTCCATTTGTACCCTCTTCCTCCCTCTCTCCCTCCCCCTTTCTCTCCTTCTTCCTCTCTTTATCTCTATGTGTAATTTTTTAAACGTTCGAAGAGGAGCGACACGAGATGTTCCTCTTTTTTTCGGTTGCCCGCGTACGACTTCGACGGTGAGATCAATTAATTCACGTCATCGTGAAACATCAATTTCTTTAATTCCCGACACTAATATAATCATCGGGCCCTCCACTCAAGCACATTTCGTCAGTATCAAAAAATCATCAGAGTGTAACCTGATTTAATTGCATAATATGATACACTTTTTTTCGTGACAGATTAACGAAGAAGAAACATATAATATCGTAGCTTGATTTTTTTATTTATTTCATTAACCAATGAGAACAAGATAAAATTGGATAAAAAACAATTGTTATAATTAAACGACTATAACCTAAACGTCAAATTTTATATCTAATAAAGATCTTTTCTCTTCTCCTATCAACGCGGTATCAATGTATTAAAGTATCCACAAATAGTTCCACGGACCATGACATTAGAGTTGAAGACCAACATATAAAGTTCTCGTAACTCCGAAACCTTGACCAGAGTGGGTTTCGAGGCTCCCGAAGAAAATACAAGGAGGACCAAAAAAACCGATAATTATTGGCGTAATGATAGAGAGACGGTGGGAGTTGGAAAAGTGAGTTCCGTAAAGCGGATGAAAAAAAAATGGTAGGTCTGGTCGCCCTCGACGTCAGAGCTTATGTGTATACGAGTAAAACCAAAAAAAAAACCATCAAGTCGCTTCTGACACGTGTTCATAGCTGTGATTTCCCGTTACTAGTAGTTTTTTTCTCGAGTTTTTTTTTTGTAACCCCCTCGTTCTTCTCCCTTGCGCGTTTAGTTATTGTTTCTCCATTAGATCGACAATTTGCCCGCATATAACTAATGGTTTGCGAATAACGGTAAGCTTCGCGCGCGCACACACACACACACACACACAGTATATTTATATGTTTGTGTCTGTAATATTAAAACGCTCGTACGAATGTATAGATTCCTGTGGGCTTAAAGTTTTCTCCTCTCGGACGCAATAATAACAGCTGTTTGCACGAGAAAAGCAAGCTACTGTTGGTGCTTGATCGAGCTGAGGAGAAACTCAAAGAAACACGCCACAGAGGAGTTTACTGAGAGCACTGAAGTGAAAAAAAAAAAATATATATATATATACTATATCGGTAATGGCCGTATACTGGAGAGAGAACGATGAGAGAAGAGGCGAGCGTTACAAATCTATTAACCGAAGAGGCCCAAGCTGGATAATTAGGTGGTCGAGGAATCTTCTCCCTGTCTTTCTCTCCCATTCTCTATACATACTGTCTTTTACGCCCCTCGCAATTACGTGCGAGAAATATTGTATATACGTTGTATAGGTATATGGAACAAAAAGAATATACCGATCATGCGGCGATTCTACACGGATGCCGAAGCAAAACACGGGAAGCCATAGAGAGAGAAAGAGAGAGGGGAGGGGGGAGAGAGAGAGGGCCGGGAGGATGGGAGGGGGGGGGGGGAAGAGTTCTGCCAAATTTATCGATCGAACGACGCGTATTAACGTCACGCTCATTTGAAGGATCGAACGATTTCGGGGAAATAAGCCGAGAGAAGACTCTAAAAGACGAAGGAGCGAGAGAGGAAAAAAAAATATGAGGACGATTATCTTTTGGGCTTCTTTACGCGTGAAATCGATCGAGGGACTTCCTGCTTTACCAAAAAGATTGCCATATTAGCCGTAAGATTGCGAAAAGTGTTACGAAAACCATAAAAACCAAAAAAGTGCACGGAGAAAAAAATTTTGTAGAAAAGGTCGATTGTTTTATTGAATACGGCGAACAAAATATTATCGGATTACCAACAAAATTTTTTTCATTTCAATAATTTCAACGGACTACCAACGGACTACTGTTGAAATGATGTCAAAAAATTTATTGTAATTCCAATAATATTTTGTTCGCCGTATTCAACAAAATAATCGGCTTTTTCAACAAATTTTGTTTTCAGTGTGTATTTTTTTTGCTTTCCTACTTTTTTATTCAATATCATTTTAAAGAGTGCGCCTCAGCGAAGCTTTAGGAAAGATTATACGAGGAATTGCGTGAAATCGAAACGCATGGGAGGGAAACGTATGCGTGAGAGAGTATTTTAAGGAGGTTGTCGAACATTGTTGTTCACAGGGTGAGGAAGCGCGGAGTTTGGGGTTGATGCTTTGCTTGCTTGATGCTTCGAAAGTGCATTACAATGTGAAGAATCGAATATAAAAGAGAGGTAAAGAAAAGCGAGAACGAGAGGACCTCGTACGAAATGAGGGATTTCTCGAATATACATATAGACATATGCACACAAACTTGTACTACGTGGGGTGGCTTCGTGGAGGTTTTACGAGTAAGTGGGCCGCGCTGACATGATATTTATTGCCGATATTCGTTGGTAATATAGGCACTTATATCCAGACCTGAAACGTCAAGCGATACACACAGCACCAATAGCCACTAAACTAAGGTCATATAATAATAACAACAACTCTGAAATCTGTTATTTTTGCATTGATGTATATCAGTATACTTGTTTTATCCTCAATTTATTTGAATGAAATCAAAATAATGGCAAGCCTGATACAAAACTTATCACTACTTGACCTGCAACCCCAATGGACATTAAGATTCAAAGTTAAAAGGCGATAAATATACACATATCGAACAATAAAAGTTAGATGATCGTATACGAAATCGTTTAACATGAAAAATGAGGTGGAATACGCCCATTTTTCGTTTGCACAGTCATTACAAGTATTTCACGTTGTGAGCACATAGTCTTTCGATGTATCAGAAATAAATATACCTGTAGATACGTATATACAAATAAATTTACGTATGTGACGCACTCCAGGCTCTCTCGAATGCGTCAGAAACAGGGTCCAAGAGTTTTTTTTTTGTAATTTTGCAATGGAGAAGCTGCGAGCTCTTCCGTACATGTGATGGGACATCGTAAAATCCACGAAGAACTCTGAGGACGAGAGTCCTCTTCGGTAGTGAGCAAAAGCTCTGTGGTTTGGAATCCAAATGGTGCGACAACTACAACCGTGAACCTCTTCAACTCTCCTTCCCTCTCTTTTTCCCTTCATCCCGCCCGCCAATCCTGATTATATGCACGGCTATAAAGATTGCAATTATTGCTCATTGAATTGACGTCGAGAGTGTCGACGAGAGAACGCGAATGCACGCATGGTTCGCACACAACGCCGCAAAGCCAACGTCCATATAATGCCAAGAAGTAATCTGTTGGAGTTTTTTTTATTTATTTCTTTTTTTTTACGCATTAAACGTACGAGTAGTAATTTTTTCACGTTTGCTCGCGAGTCTTAAATACCGTGAACGACGTTTATCGACTATATATATATATAAGTATAAAAAGAAAGATCCACTCCATACTTTTTTCGGTTAATTTACGAAAGTTTCAGTGATGTTTCCTCAAAGAATCGTTGCCTCGAATAACGTTTTTTTCTCGAATGTACATCAAAATTAAATTCGCTTGATTCTGGGAGATAAGTTTCGGGTGAAGTAAAAAAAAAAAAAAAAAACAAAAAAAAATAATCACAATTAAAATAAGATGAATATCCCAAATGAATTTGAGCACTTTCCTGTCTTAAGAGTTGTCGAAAGTGAATCGTAAAAGTATCAAAAGGCATGCAACTTCCTAGAAATGTTAAGTGACACGGATAACCATAATTTAAAAATAAATTTTATACGATTACAATGTAAAACATGTATTCTTCAGAGTCGCTTTCTCGTTGCAACATCATAAATTAACTAAGAAATTAATGAGCGAGTTAAAATAAAAAAAAAAAATAAAAAAAAATAGGAATAGCCATGAAAGATCGAAAATGAACATCGTTATGTATTTAATACGCGCATATACCGATATATGTGTCAATATGTATAATATTTCTGTACGAATGTGGTGGAATATAGGGTCGTACAGTTTGTATTCTTAGGGCGTATACCGTTCGATCGTTCGCGAGGTGATTTAAAAATTTGGCACCTCTTTAACGCCGTTGAAATTTATGTTCGACTCTAAACTTGGGTATGCGAGTTGTGCTCGTGCAGTGCCATGGAAAAAGGGAAAGAGAAAAAAAGATAAAAAGAGAGAACGAGAGAGAGAGAGAGAGAGAGAGAGAGAGACCAGAAGAGCATGAAGATCTTTTAGTGCAACGTGAGGCCGATGCGGTGAATTCTCCGGAGCGGCGGCGGTGCGACGTTAACGATTCGTAAATTAAAAGCCACACGCTATTTTGTTCCGGCAGCGCAAACATGTGTGGGCAGAAGAAGTTGTCTGCTTGGATGACTCGCGTCGCCCTCACACGTAAATATATGTGCATGTATATATATCTATAGATAAGTATAATATGTACCCATTTTAGACTGTAAAAGAAGAGGAAAGCATGGCCCAAAATTTCTTTGTGTCATCGCGCCTTTCGTTATCCATTCCCATTTATATATATACACGTACACAGGAGAAACGACAACGAAAACGACATGGAGACGAAAAACGCATCGTCTCCCGCATCGCCGTAAGGCTCTGCGATATTATATACGAGATCGCGTGTTTCCTTCGTGTGTTCCAAAGGGATTCGATCGCGAGACGAGCTTTCGTGGTTATTGCCCAGGTCATCGTAAATCAGAAAACGGATGACGCGCGCGCGAGCGTTCAAGCAGACCCATACGTACGCACGCACCACGCCCCTCCGAAAATGCTTTGATGATCGAAACGTCATTGCGGGAGAGCTTTTTTATGCAGGAATCAACATTAAAACACGAAAAAAAAAAAAACAAAAATGTGCATGCGCATGCATTATATGGAGGACGAAGGAGAAAAATGTGTTTAATAATAAACAGAATGAAACTTCAATGATGATGAAAGAGCTGCGGTAATAAATTGCAAGCACGTGTCTGTTGCAAAAAAGTTTGCGCATTCCAATCAAGAGCTTAAGACGCGAGATGTGAGAATTTTTATTTCGACAGGTATCTCAAAAAAAAAAAAAAAATGCATACATATGCATGCGTATATAACAACTCAACAAGCAAGCAGTGGAAACGTTGAGATTCCATACATGAGAAGGATTTTTCTATTCCCATATAATATTTCTATTTCGTATGAAATACCTACATGTGAAAAAGGAACGATATTAATAAATCGCGAAACATATATATAATTAGATATAATTAGATATCAAACGAATAAGAATGGAAAAATAAATAAACCTACTTTAGTGCGTTCACGTGTAGAGGAGGTCAAGCAACGGTGTTGCGCAGAAGCGTCAGCGAGAATTCGCCTATGAATATTTCGATTGAAATTGTTTAGGTGGCGTGTGGGCGTCAGGCAGGAGAATGCAGGAGAAATGCTAACTTCTTTCTCCTATCGTCCTTTCTCACCAAAATTTGGGGTGGGAAATGAATTTTTAATCGAATGCACAAACCCAACCAGCTCGGTCCACAGGGGGGATATCTCATGTACTCATGCTAGCCTCTCTCTCTCTCTCTCTCTCTCTCTCTCTCTCTCTCTCTTTCTATCTCTCTTTTACTTCCATATTCTACATACATATTAGTCATATATGCAATATTATTATATACGTGTATGTGAAGGGATGCATTCGGAGGCAAATTAATGTCGTCTGTGTATACGAGAACGCGAGGGATGGAGCATTAAATCCATGAGGATGCTAAATATGCTGATTCGCTTCGCGCTGCAGGTGGTAGCCAGATTGCGGGGGCGAAGAGTGCGCATACAGAGAAGCTTGAACGATTTTGGCCGGGGTTTCCATTGGGTTCTCATTCGCTTCGCTAAAAGCTTCGATCTCTATATGTACTATACATATATATGCGTATATATTTTGACAATTTCATGATATAAATGTAGGCTTTAATTACGAGTCATAACCTCATGCTTTTTTTCCTTATTGTGCTTCAAGAACATTTCAAATATAAGAAGATAACTCTCGTAATGGAATTTATTTTATGCACAACTCGAAGTACTTGATTATTTGTGGTGAAATTTCAAGATTTATTTGATCAAATGAGAATTATCAGGGCTTAAAAAAAATGAGATATTATGAGAATATAGTACGGATAGAAAAATATCACTCTATTCACTTGATAATTAAAATCTTTTGATAAAACCGTAAACAGAATTTTGAAGTACCATTGAACTCAGAGAAATACGAAAAATGTCATAGCCTTAAAATTGTAGACGTGAATGATTTTTAATAAGAACTATACGAAAGAAAATCTTTTGATAAAATAGATTTAGATCATTTCAGAATAATTTTTTTTCACCATTAAACTACATAGACCGAAGCCACAAGTTCTGCTCGATCGAGCAACGGATTTTCTCGTGCATTTACATAAAACAGAAGGAAAGTCGAATAAATATGATGGGAAAATGCGGATATGATCGAGCACGGATAGTTTTTATAGAATAAATTTCAAAGAATGACCGATGGAATTTTTTATTTTTTTTTTCCCAGCGTCTCTTACGCGCGGAGAAAGTTCTCGGAATTGGTAATGTACCACCTCGATTTAATCGACTGTATGGGGAGTGTGTTAATTATCAATCGGGCGTGTGCAATTTCGATAATTAAAATGGCACGAAAGATTACTTATTTACAAAAGGAATCAAAATCAGATAAAATTAATATACAATGATAGAGAAATAGCGTTCAAAAGTTAATTGAAGATTGACGCAAGAAGATGCGGCAGTGACGTTAGTCCAATGTTTTTTCATAGTGCCGCGAGAATGCCTAAGTTATTCACATTTTGCATTTAACCATCGTACACATTTACTGCATACACACACGTGATATACGGCTTATTGGCATACGCGAATTCTTCATAGCACATATTTTAACCGCGAATATATACATGTATATTCACATACCAGTATATAGTAACACATACGGCCACACCCCGTGCCCAGCCTTTCAAAAGATAGCAAACGATTATTAATGTTTCAAGAGTCACGATGACTTTTGACCCGCAGGCTGGCGATCGTCGAGACGAGAGAATATATTCTCAAGGGCCGAGGGAAAATCTCACGGATCCAAAAACCAGATGATCTTGTATATAGAGATGCCACGATATAATTGCTGGAGCATTTAACGGGAGAAACCAGTTTAGGAGGCCGAAATTTTGGTGTTTTTCGTGAATTTTTTTCAACAGGAAAGGAATAATCAGAATTTGTTTAAACTTAGAGGATATTTTATTCATGTTTTGAAGTACACTTTGTAATTTTTTCAAGTCATTTCCGCCGGAAATAGTGGAGTTAGAAGCTGCTGTCCATGGACGACTTTTTTCAACTGGTGGGCATTCTAGCTCAAAAAGTTAGTGACCAATCGTTCTGAAAATTTGTGTGAATATTCTTTATTCAATTACAATCTATATGAACCTAACTCTGGAATGATATTATTAATAAAAATATTTTTTTAATGCATAAAAGGTGAAAATACATGGTATAAAAACATGACATTGTGTTCAAACACCTCAAAAACATGCAATTTTCAACTTTTTTGATCACAATTAGGTTCATATTCTTAGGAAATATGTTGTTAACGAAAAAAGAAAATTGTAATGATTACAGATAAAAATTGTGACTTCAGGAATGCTGCCCACCAGCAAAAAACTCGGATGGCGATCGTCCATGGACAGCAGCTTCTAACTCCACTATTTCCGGCGGAAATGACTTGAAAAAATTACAAAGTATACTTCAAAACATGAGTAAAATATCCTCCAAGTTTAAACAAATTCTAATTATTCCTTCCCTGTTAAAAAAATTCACGAAAAACACCAAAATTTCGGCCTCCTAAACTGGTTTCTCCCGTTAAATTACCGCCATGAATGAAATTTTGCCACGTATCTTCGAGTCTGTACGATACGTATCAATCGTTATAAAAAAATGAATAAGGATTCACAAACAAATTCATACATTGTTACAGAAATTCGAAAGCACTGTATAATTTTCGTTTGCAACGAATAAAAAACCATAAAAAATAATGCAAATTAGTCAGAGTCAAAGAAACCAATTTCCTCGAATTTTCGTTCTTTAAAATAAGATCGTAAAAAAAATCATACAAAGGACAAATCCAAGATAATAAAGTTTGGGAATTCGAAATTCTCGAGATACGGGACTAATTGCGTAAGGCGCTACCGAATAAATTTTCGGATCCAAATAAACGAAAAGGAGGAGGAGGAGGAGGAGGAGGAGGAGGAGGAGGAGAAAGAGATGAAAAGGAGACGAGAACAGATGGAATGAGAGAGAACAAGATCGGAAGCCGCACCTCGTCGTAGCATTTCGCGCGAGAGGATACGATACGAATCCTTTCTGCGGCAGCCCTGCACAAGATATCCCGCTATATGGGGTAAGAAAAGAGAGAGAGACAGATGAAGAAACGTAAAAAAGAAGCTAGATATCCTTGGTGTTTGTGAATCGCGTTAGTGCGTATGGGTTCAGTAACGGTGACGAAGATTCCGCGGTAGTCCGGATAAGGTTGTGTGCGTTATGCATATACGCGCGGTCCACGAAAAGACTTTACGGCCAATTTATACTCGACCGTATTTTGTTACAACTCCCGGCTTCCCCGATACGTGTATTTGTATGAATTTATATGTGTACGTATGTACGAGTGAACATAATACAGGTATATATGGATATTTATATGGTTAGCCACCCGCGCGTAAGTTTTTGCATTGGAGACAGGGAAGCAATGCGCGAAAGACTATAACGGAAAGAAAATCAACTTTTGCGAGTATTTATATCGTTTATATGGGGTGATACATGTTTTCCATACGTCTCTATGGCTACGATGTTTTTCGCGCCTCTGTATAAGGCGGCGTAATATTCAATATAGCGTGTAGTACAAGTTTTCAAGAGTGGAGGATGTATACGAGCCTAACTAACACAATGCGATTTACTTCGTGTAGTCTCGTATAGAGAAGGAAACACAAAAAAAAATGAAGAAAATAAAGAGAAAAAGAAAGAGAACACGCGCAAGATGAATTTTTATGCTGAATATACACTCGATTGCCAACGATATACATGTATATGCGCGTATATGGGAAGATTTAATTTTATCGTGCGTGTCTCTGCTGCCGGACGGCGCGGATATAATCCACCGAGCAAATAAAGATAATATCCTGCTTTGCAATATCGAAAGACCAACTGTGCAGGCTTCGTACATGGCACGCCCCTGTACATCGAACATGAAGCACACAGGTGCATTTACGAGGCACCACTCTTCACACACACTTTCTGGCACGGCCTCGCGCGATAACCGAACAAGAAAAACGCATTTTTATGTTTCATTTCAATGGAATGTCATATTTATTGAAAAGAAGAAGAACAAGGGGAATAAGTGGTGGGAGAAGAGAAAAAAAAATGAATCGAATTCAATAAAAGGCGAATTCACGAGATAATGCCAGCTAGAAACCTCCATGGATCGTTTATATAGGCACAACCATAAGTTAGATAAGATAAGCGTAATGCAGCATGCTTCGAAAGCTTTGATTTTCGAAAATGATAATACTCGATTTCGTTCACAAATATATGGTGCCAATTATTTATAAATTCATTTGGAAAATATTATTTCTATATATTTATTTTTCAAATAAATGAATTCCAATGAAATCAAACACGTAACAATTCTTTAAACACACAACAATTGAAAAAGTTATTATTTTTATTTGAAAACAATATGATTAAGTAACATTGTGCAAAGACTCACCATGAAAACCATGAACCTTGATTGCAGGTTGGCGCTCCCGATGTAAGTCAGCGTTTCCAGCCACCGGCTCTCAAGCGTGGGGAAATTTCTCCGCCGGCTAATCTTTCAATTTCCTCTTGGCGATTATACAATATACACATACAAATATATATGTGTATATAATATTTAGCTTTCGATCTCACAAACACTCACTCTCATGTTAAACACGATACGAAAAGTTTTCCGACCGGCAAAAAAATTCTCAAAGTTTGCAGCTCGATCACTTTTCACGAACGACAATCAACTTTTCTCGCGTTTACGACGAAAAAACAATCGGATATGATTATTTACTTTCTATTTACGATATTTTAAAATGATTTTATATTATTCACGAGCGATTATCACTGTGGACACGACTCGATAGATATGTCTACGTAGGTTTAATGTATTTACTGGCTCTCTACTGGCTTCTGATTGGCATACTGGCATAAATACTGGCCCGTTCGGCTGTGGATACCTGAAACATTGAAAAAAAGAAACAAAACAAAAAATTAATATACCAAACAAATGTATAGATATATTTCTTCGATCGATCACACGTTGACACATTATTTTTTATGCATTTATATGCAGTTCCTTTGATAATCTTAATAGACGCAAGCAAATTAATAATATCTGTGCGTTCACGTATAATTCAAATCATTGGACCGAGTGCAATTAAATTTATCTTTGGAGATAGGCGTCGCATACACGTGTATCGATTAAACTTGGAAGCAAAGAGGCGTAGCGTGTGACGATATGTGTGCTAAATCAAGTACTTCCGAGCATTCGAATCGCAAAAGAGAAAAAAAGGTAGCACGACAGAAATTCTCACTTTATTAATTTATTACATATGCGATATCGTTGTATATTAAAGAGTGCGTGGTCGTCGTGACACGCAAGACATTTTTTCAATTCCTTCAAAGTACGTATGTTAATCGATGAATCGACTGCTGGATCTAATAATTGATGTCACCGTACTGAAAACAAAATTTGTTAAAAAAGCTGATTTTGTTGAATACGGCAAACAAAATATTATTGGAATTACAACAAATTTTTTGATATTTCAAAACAGTATATTCTGTTAGCAGTCCGTTGAAATTGTTAAAATGACAAAAATTTTATTGGTAATCCGATAATATTTTGATATTCGCTGTATTCAACGAAATAATTGACCTTTTCAACCAAATTTTTTTCTCATTGCGATATTATCTTTATTTTAATATCTATCTACGTCACCTCCCACGAGAGTAAAAAAAGGTAAAATAAGCAAATGGATTTTTTGGAAATTTCTCGAGCCCACGTTGTCGAGGTAGTACATGATTTTTTTTCGCATTTGCAGCTTAAAAATTCTAAATTGTTTTATTTTTGATCCTGCAGCAAAAAGTTTACCCTGTTATAGACTTTCGGTGTATGGAAAATTCGTAGATATAAGTTTATGGCTGAAGTATGAAACATTTGGGGCCGAGTAAAAAGGATTGATAAGGCCAAGTGTGCACCAGATATTTTATTGCCACTTGAAGTTCTTTATATCGGGCAGTTATTGTTTTTAGTTACCTGCATGTTTTCGTTTTTGTCTGTAATAGGTGAAAATGGTCAGTCCTAGAGTCATCCCCACTCTTATACTGAGTCTTCTACCCCCAAAAATGTTGATTTGCGATGCCAATAAACTTCGAAATTATTTTCAGTTTACACGAGACTTTGAGAGGAGAAACATCAATCTGAAAACTCCTCCCAGTACAAATAAATTTACAACTTACAACTTTTATATTTGTTAAAATAAAATAGTTTAAATTTTCACACGAATGTACGCGTGAAACATTCGTTCAACCACCCACGAAGTTCCCTTATCCAAACAACTAACCAGGTCAATATACGGTAGCCTGGGATTCCTCGATTTGCGAATATCCACTAACGAGTCGGGAATAAGTACAATCTATACACAATTCTAATTAAACGATTTTAATCGTTACATAGGGTTTCAATTTTTTTTGTAAACTTAATAGTTGTTTCCCATCTCAAAATATCTCAATTGATTCTGTCCGAATAATTGCTTTCAACACCAAGCAATTTTCTTTTCTTTCGCGATTGTCAAGATTCCTACCATCGATGAAAAAACAGATTCCGCCTATGCGAAAAAGTACATCGATTATTATACATTTTCCCTTATTTTTGAACCGCGATTCTTTGGATGTCACGAATTAAGATATAACGAAATTGATCAAACACTAAGTCTACCGAAATCCGCTTCTAAACCCTACAATTAAGACTGAATCAGTCAATTGGTGGTGGAAATATGATAGTTCGAATTTTTTTTGCTATTGTAGCAGAGAGCATCTTCGGGCCGAAAAAATAGCGTTTGTTTTCAAGTTTTGTTTGCCTTCTACAAGTATTTGTTCATATTCGATACACGAGTAAAGAGTTTTCAATCGTAGAAAAGACACAAACGTTTTAATTTTACACCTAACAACAACTGCTGTCATTCGCGAGACCAATTTTACAATTTTAAAGTGACGAAACGAGCTTGACATGTGGAGTCTCTGAATCGTCACTACCGTTTCCTCAGAGCGTGTAAAAATATATATATTCATCAGGATATAAAAGATATGTACCGTACACTCCTTAGCAAAGAAGTGGCTAATGACGCGCCGCCATAAGGCAAGAGAATCTCACGAATGGAAAGCATAATAACGTTTCAGCCTCAGTGCACAGTTGCATTCAAACTCTGTAAAAAGTAACAAGCAGAAAGAAGTATAAAAAACAAAAAAAAAACGTTGTACATGCAGTGTGAATGAATTACGCTACTTTGAATTAATGCACAAATTTAACGCGTGCCTCGAACGATTTTCTGAAACGAATTGAAATACGTGAAATCGTCATAACTGTAAAGACAAAATGCAGCGATGTCATTGGAAATCACTTTTGAAGGCGGGACAATCGCAAATTGGCAATTTTGCAAAGCAAATAAAAAGTACAAATAAACCGCAATGAAATTTTCTTCCGCAACATTCGAATCGATATTTTTGTTTCGAAAAAAAAAAAAAAGTTACTATATAAATTAAATATGAATTTCTCCCTTGAGCAAAAATCGCACAAATATTAGAGTTGTCCAGAACTTGATAAGCAACTGAATGATATCGCGATACAAAAATTGTTTCGTATGAAGAGTTTGACATTTTATACCTAACTGATTTCATTAGCCCGTGACGAGATGTCGGGAAAAACTTTGTTTTTTCCCTGTCTCTGGGAGAAAAGAAAAATAATGTCTCTCGTTACGTATTTGCCAAATTTGGTCAATCGAATCATTCATCGTATATTAACGTGTAAACCAGTGGCAGCGCTACGTGCACAACAATTTTATATATATGCATTAGTTTCTCATGAGCGCGGATATTCTGATCCAGTTTTAATTAGACACATGCAAAGAATGCAGCTGTCTTTGATTTAGTGTCCACAAACTATACTGGCGAATGAAGCAAAAAGAAATGTTTGTACCGACTAGGAATTGACTACGAAGTGAGTCGTGTTAATATTGGCTTTAGGCTTTTGATTCGTGGGACGAGAAGGGTTCGGGTATATCCACCGGTTATTCAGGTTCGTTACTCATAGACCTCTCGTAATTGTAACGTACGCGCGTCACAGGTGTCGTTCACCGAAACAACTTCACTCACACAGGACCAACATGAATATAGAGAGTGTCTTACTATTCGCGTCCAAGATTTACAAAATAAGTACACTGAAGGAAGTGCATTAAGAAAAAAAGTAAATAATTAAATGCAAGATTTAATGAAAATTAAATCAAATTCATTCTTTCGTATATGAACAAATATTCTCGGACTGACAGTAAATGTTACTATCCACTAAAATAGATCGAAAGGATCAAAATTTAAAAAATGCGTTAATGCAATTAAATTTTTATTGCACAGCTCATTATTTTACATTCATCAAAGATGTTAAGAAAAAATATGTTTACGCAGTAAAAACTTCATTAATCAATTATCAACATCATTAATAAATTTGACCCAGTTGTACAAAATTCGAATTGTCCTGTCACACGGGAGAGATCCCGTACAACTATTTTTGTGCAAATCGTGAAAATAGATATTGGACTGAAACATTTGTAAATTTCTAACAAACCTACATAAAAAAATGTAAGATCAGCAATAAAAGCGATTTTCACACTTGTCTCTACGTCGCAGTATTTCACGCTAATATATTGCCATAATTCAAAGGTGAACGGAGAGAAAAATATCACAAAAATGACCGTCCTCTGCACTACAAGTTGGATGCGAAAAACTTGTTTGGAATCATTTATCGAAAAAAAATTAAAGATTCCAATGAGTACTGCAGTATTTAACGTAAGCCTATGAATTTTGGTAATATGGCATAGTCAAATTTCGGAAAAAGTACTGTAAAAAGTCTCATTACAAACAAAATTGCTGCTTTTTAACTCGTCGTGAACGAAAAACTAATGGCTGCTGCACCACAACTAAATCTCAGATGGGTTAGAAATTTTAATACAGTGCAAGGCAATTTTTACGGTGCTGATTGGTATTTTTGGTTCAAACTTCCTCTTTTGTTATTGCATAAGACGACCAGGCTAGAGCCTGTCGTCTACTTTTATTATTTTTATTCCGATGTGTCATGTTTTAACCTTCGACAATTTCTTTTATACTAAAAAGGAAAAAAGAATTCTTGGGATGAAAAGAAGCAGCAAATTGCGTGGTGTTCTTCTTCAACTTCAAATTGCCAATCCAACGTAAGTCTTTCTATCGCAGCCGTGTCCTGACATATACACATATTTAATTTGAAACCCTGATTTGAAGACGAACTAAAGAAAATTCAAAACATTTCATCTTATTGACAATTTCTTTATTCAATAAATAAATCATTTGTTTGATGAATGGATTATCAATTGATGAATAAATCTTTAATTCATTAGCTTATTAGTATTATAATTATAATAATATTAATTATTATTATTATTATTATGAGAAATAAAACTGATAAATGAGCACTATTGAAATTCATATTCAGGCAAGCAAAAATTGACAATTGTCACATGAAATTTTACAGTGCCAGGACACTACTTTTATTGTACTGATACCATTGATTGTAATTTTGCTTTTTGGTGACATTTATACACACTGTTCACATGTTTCGTTGTGCTTGACAATGGTACACACATCATTGGAAAACACGGAAATTTTTGCCGAAATTTCTTACAAATATTCTAAAATATTCCTCTTCGTGTGCCTTGCAGAAAAAAATGAGAAACTTCTCTCCAGAATTGTGAAAACTAAAGTATCCTTTACAGTTTGTGCTCGACTTTTTGTACAGCTGGTATATATTTCGATATTCATGTATACATACATTTATTCAACTTCATGTTGTATTATGTATACATGCTTTTATTTAACTTCGAACGCACAAAAATGGTTGTGACTAACGAGTTTACGAGATCTAATGATTCTTCCGCGGCGAATTTCTTGACCGAGTAATAGCGCCGCGCACGTTTCGTATCCATAGCCATAGACATACGTTCCTTCGGGCAAGGTTCCGGAAAGTGTAAGATAAAATGGTGAACGACGTTTCTAAAATATTTGTTGCATTAATAATAGCAACAATGACGTAATAGAAAGCTCAAAAGCTCATTTGCAACCGGCTCAAAAAACGATTATGTAGAAGGACTTCAAAACATTGTCAAATTGTAGAAAAATCTTATGCAGATAGATGATAAGGAACAACTGCAGAAAAATTTAAATAAAAGATCTCGATATCCACATTTTTTCAATTCAGCCCTTTTTTCCTGACCCCCGATTTCCAAAAAGCTCCAAAAAAATAAGAATAAAAAAATTCCTTTACGAGGTTGTTTCTCGTTTTGGCAAATGCAGCTGTATCGCCTGCATATATATGCAAGAATCGCAACGACGGAGAATTTATGAATGAAAGTAGGACCGCACGCGTGCAAAGTCGTGGCAACGAAGTCGATGACAACGAGAACGATGTTGGTGGCGTCAGGTAAGCGAAAGTGACCTGTGGAACTAGCCACCACGTACGCACACGTGCCTCTCTCGATCCTTTATACCCGCATATAACCGTCCAGGTAAGTCTAAAAGAAAACGAGACACGCCCGCGAGCATTGATATAAGCTCGATTCAATTGATACGCGTGCGCACTTGCAATACTTTTCTTGGGATAATTGGAAGCAATATATAAATAAAAAAATAAAAAAATTCTAACGAGCCAAAACAAATAAAATTAAAATAATTAAGTGCCGGTACTGGAGGAGCATATATTCGCGCGAAATTGCGGCCTAAAAAGGCGTAAAGCTTCATAACTCTTTTCTCGTATATAAGAGAGAAATAGATTGCTATATAAAACCGAATAAAACGATTAAACGCTCGTAATAGCCTCCTATATATAGTCAATACACGTTCGACAACAATGCCATTGTTGTATGGAAGCTTAGCAAGATCCGATCACGCGAATATTTCTGCCATTTTTTCCTTGTTTTCTTTTTTTTTTCATTGCTTTTAGAAATAATTCAAGATTGCACCTGGTAATGCAGCAGGTGATGTTGTTTTTGTTCTTTTTTTTTTCATTATTTTTACTCGAATGTCATAGAGTTGAATTATAGTATACTGTATTTGTTCGTGTTCCATATACATACATCTACTCTCTTATTTATTTGGATATATTATACCTAAGTGCGAATAATCGCAGAATTCGAAGTGGGCAATTTAGATAGCGATCGTTTTTGTACTCCCGTATGTATGCTCTGCATTCCTTTTGGTGCTAATAACTTGATCGGCTATATCCTCGCGAGGAATCGATTGAATTTGCTTGTATTCAAATTCCTTTTCTTCGATTTATCCTTGGAGATTCCGTTTCAGAAGAGAAATTGTCATAAATACAAATGATTAAGAAATCTTAATATTTTCCACCAACAAGAAAAGTATAAAAACGATTGAGACTCTGGTAAAAATTTCAAAAACGTTTGTCCATCTCGTCTATTTTGAATAGCAACATTTAAACCGCTTTATGCTGAATCAAGTGAATTATCTACGATTTTTCAATACGACTTACTGAAACCTGCTGTGTTAATTTCATACTATAGAATTTAATTCAATCAATTGATCTCACTATCATGCACCATATATATCTTTTTGATCATACATTGATTTTTATATCACGTCAGTATAAATTTCGATGCACATATATCGTAACGAAACAAGCGGGGTTAACGAACTATCCGGTTCTCGTTTTCATTCTTGCGAGTAAATAAATAGCAATGGAAGTAATGCGAGGTAACACGTCCCCTGTTCGTAACATCGACACACGATACTACCACTGTACATTATATATATATATATATATATATATATATATATATATATATATATATATGTCTTTGTCTATATATAATTATATCTATATATAATGCGGCTTTACCTGCTGTCCGGGCTAGCATGCGTGCGTCGAGACATTAATAAACTCTTT
Source organism: Rhimphoctona megacephalus (assembly GCA_963989365.1). NCBI lineage: Eukaryota > Metazoa > Arthropoda > Insecta > Hymenoptera > Ichneumonidae > Rhimphoctona > Rhimphoctona megacephalus. Next base: position 57,851,756 of record OZ022414.1, read on the forward strand.
CTTCGCGAGAGAGGAGATCGCTTGGAATTGCTCGTTCGGTCTCGGTGTGCTTTGACATTAATTTGAGACCTGTCCAATTGAGATCTTATCGATTTATTTCGAAATGCTCGAGAGCAACAGGCACGACCAGATCGAGCCAGTTTCCTACATAAACCTGGCTCGGACTGTCTTGTGTTTCATATTGCGAGCAAACGAATGTCCTATACGTATAAGTACAAAGGAGGCACGTTTAGAGAACTATATAAAAGCGCTATGTGTGTATATGTATATATATAAACCATAGACAGTACCTAAAAATAGGAGGAGGCGGAATCGAGGAAATCATCAAATAGTAATTGACAGTGCAAACTTGGCACCATTTTTTCGCCTGTTGTTACGTAAATTTGAAAGTTTTACGACAGTGGTTTAGTCTTAAATTGAGAAGCTTAGATATCCATGGAAATAAAGTAGAAAATAAAATAAAGTAAAATAAAAAGAACAGAGAAAAGCTTCGAAGTATTTTTCACTCGAGGATAAACTGATTCAAAATTCTTTTTCTAATTATGATTTTATTTTACGAAAACAATGTTTGCCAGAATCTAGATTGATTTTATATTTGCGCTTACGATTGTACTGTAGGAGAAAATAGTGAAAAAAAAATTGTGTTACTATCAACGACCGATCGTTATTTATTTTCAGCACATGTTCACTCCAAAATATCATTAAACGCGAGCTTACGAATGATAAAAGTAGCACAAGATATGACGGAGTCAAAGCTTGTCGCACTATCGAGATATCGTCCTCGAACTTTCGTAACGAACGGTCAGGGTCGATCGACGAGATATTTCGCTTTGTCAACTTACGATAGGCGGTTCTCTTAAACGAGACTTCGATTTCTCACTGACCGAGTCCACGAAAGACAAACAGAGACGAACTTCGGATGAAAAATAAATGTTTAAATAGTATTTCAAAAAAATTAACTTTTTTTTTGCATCCTGTTAAATAAGAATGTTTTGTCTTTATGAAAATAAAGTCTTAAAAATGAAGGAAAATCAATGTTTTCATTCTCATCGCGATAAAATCGAATCTGTATAATAGGAAAAATAGTAAAATTTCAATAAATTCGCTCAAATGAAAGCAGTTAAGGAAAACAAAAGATTCGCCGTAAAAAATAGAGTATCCATGCAATTTGCTTGTAACTGATTATTAACGAATTTGCAAATTCGACGATTCACTATTATTGTAACAATGGGACAGAGGATATAGAGTTTTGTCCGCATAATAAATGCGTTATTTCCTAATCCGTGAGGTTTTAAAGGTGCGGTAAGAGTGCGCTGGACGATAGTTACGAGAATTAGTCACGGAATTTATCGTGAGAGGTCGTTGCGTTATTTTACTCCATAGAGCCAAACGATAGAACGCATGAATTTCCGATTGGTTGAATGGGTATTAAAAGTACTGGCTTTCTTTGAGTCTGACGTGGCCATAAAGGATCCTAAAACTTGTGTTTCTCTTTTTTTTTTTTCTTGCAGTTATAGCACACAGTTTCCCCGTAGCATATCCATGAATGCATATGCACCTATGACACACGTATCTTGTTCTCGTATGTACGAGAACACACGAAAGCACTACGAACTCTTTTGCTACGATCTTTGGTGCATATATATACATATATAAAATATATACATATACGATTGCACTCTTTCCACGTTAGAAAGATGAACGCGCGTGCGTCATTAAATTTATGCTCTTTAAGTGGCGGTTACTGGATTTCTTAAAGGGGAAGGCCGAAACGCACGATCGCCGATCGCCCCGCGCAAAGAGGAGGATACAAACACTGCATAAGTGGCTCATGTATAGAGAGGCGAATTGGTACTTCTATGTTATACGTGAAAACGAATGAAAATAACCAACTAAATATGTACGACGATATAAATGAGCGAAAAACAATTCCAAGTTGGGACGACCAAAAGAATAAAAGCTGAACATCGTCGTTGAGGCTAAATATATAACATCGCAAATCACCATATTCAAACAATAACATATTCCCCATATATATATATATATATATATATATATACACACACACACACACACACATATCCTTGGTTTTTTTTTCTCTTTGGTTCTGGGTCGCCACTGTTGTCAAATATCTCGTAAAGCAACGAAGGATAATTGCATGTATTCAGAAATATTGCGAATAACCGAAGCGAGAGAGCACGAGGAGGGTGTAATTTCGATCATCCCTCCATTCCGTAGTGTTATATTATCCATATATGAATATGGAGACGGGAGGTTCGATAGTTAATGGATACATATGAGAGAGCTCGGTATGGTAAACGAGTGTTTCGTATGCGGAAAGGAGGTCTCGTCTAGCATGACCTATGTGAGCTCTGTCCGTGTGGCAACGAGACGAGAAAAAAAATGAGAGAGAGAGAGAGAGAGGGGGGGGAGGGCGGCAGGGAGGGAGGGGGAGGGGGGGAGAGAGAGAGATGTATATAAATATGAGAGAGAAGCATTTGCATACAGTAAGATGCTGCATGAAGAACACGTTTAGCCACACCCTGTAGTGTTTTTCTTCATGAGAGACATAAAAAATTTTCCCAAGCTAGAGAACCGGCGCTCGCGACGACGAAAAGACAAGAGAATTTTCTACGTTAGCATGAGAATATTTATGGTATCCAATCAAATTTTTTGATTCAGCACAAGCACAAACTCAATTTCATGATATTGAAGCGTATATCGTTGAAAGATAAAAAAAAAAAAACATACTTTTATTGTCCGAATTGGCAATTTTTGGATGTACTTTTTTTCCACATCTAAACTGTGAGTTTACATCAAAGACTCGACAAAAATGGTGATCAATTTTTTTAGTGCACGGAAAAAAATGAATTGTAGTTTTTAGTGGAATTTCCATGAAATTTTACAGTTTTCCACATTAGTAGCGCCTTCCGGACGCGTAAACATCATTTTTTCATGAAACTTTAAACAAAGTCTGCAAGTCTCCGTGGTGGAAAATATTAATACTGTAAATGACATATTTCATGTTCATCAAACGTATTTTTACACAGTGTCGAACAGTAAAAAGTACACGCTACATTCACCCCATTTTTACAGTATGAAACCGTAAAAAGTATACGAAATAATAAACTGAACTTATCCTTATCAGAATTAACTAAACATAACCATAAAATTGTTTAAAATTGCTTGAGCTATCCCCCTCCCCTTCCATTGTTTGAGCTATAATAAGCAAATACAGCAACAGTTTTCAATAAGTGTTGCTAACCTTGAAATTTCCTGCCTCACGTGTTTGGAGAAATTACAATGTACCCTGTAAAAATTGAAAGCAAAATAGCAAATTTTGCAGTACGTTTTCAATTTTTTATTGGGCACACGGTAAATATTTACAATCGCGACTTCTGCAAAAAAAACAGCTTTCAATTTTTTTTCACGCATTCTTATGAATACAAAATGATGTAACAAATAACTTTAGAGAGCAGGAAGGGGGAGGGGGTGATTTCTTTTACCAAAAATTGATTTATTAAAAATTGTATTTTCAAAAATGTTTAACATTTTTCAATCACTTTCACTGTTTTCATTGCTATTGCAAAACAGTCTATTCTCGTCATACATAGCATGTTTTCCGCATTGTTTACAAATCACTTCCTGTTCTAACACACCGTGATTTTGTAAAAAAATTACACTATCACTTCGCGTTTGAAATTTTATAATAGCTTCTGTGAGCGATATTGAACACCCGTCACGCTTAATTATTGCGTAAATACTGTTATTCCTATTCGAATTTATACTTTCTCGTAAAATATACTTACCTTACGAAGTGTTATTGTATACCTGTTCCGGCTTCAAAGAAACGTATTTTATTTATTTTTTCTTTTCGAATTATCGATCTTAATTTGAATAGTTATTGAAAATATAATTGAGGGTATAATCTGGCAATTATGAAAACTTTCCGCTATCACAAAAGCAGTCATAAAGTAGGAAAAAGGGTCTTGCTCACCTTCGATCGTTCACGTTCGATCGCTCGCAAGACAATAAAACATTTGGCGACCAGATGTGTGCTGGACTTAATATTTTTTATAACACGTAGTTCGGAATATTTTAAAAAATTCGTGCACTTTTTGTAATTGCCTCGTTTATTGAAAATATGTTCCAAGCTCGCGGAAAAAACCCTCGGATTTTTTCTCTCTCTGTCCTTGTTTTATTTATGTGATGTACTTAAATTTTTCCCAAATGGCCGAAATGAGTCTCCGCCTGCAGCGGACAACTCTCGAATCGATCAATCATGTTATTTTATATTTAATAAATAATCAAAGAAAGAGACTAGGAGGACTTTCGGTGAGCTCTGGACAAGCATAGCTATCGTCTTCAATACATGGCCATCACGTAACACTTTAACGCCTTACATACGTCCAGCAGCGCCTAAAACGCGCTAAAAAAAAACTGTTTTTAGAAGAGATAGCAATAGAAATTAATAAAAATAATTTTTACACATTGTTTATTAGTATTTAAACTTTATAAAAAAAATTTATTTCATTTTTTTTTTCAAAAATTACAACATAAAAAATCACGTTTCCTGAAGCACTATGAAAAAAAAGTTGCTCCACGGTCTGCATCATTTCTTCTTGAAATGCTGATGGATCTGCAAAACGTAAAAAAATTCTTGTAAAATAAAGTTGTAGTTATAGTCTGTCGAGCCGGATTTTTGAAATTCGAAAAATTTTGGCAATTTACGGCAGTTTAAAAAAGAGTGTGCATTTTGTGTCATAAATGTCACACTTTAATTATGTTTATAACATTTTTTTAATCACAACATCAAAAATCCGACTCGACAGACTATAGAGAAAACAATTTCGAATATTTAAAAAAAAAAGCATCAAAAAATATTAAAAACTGTATGAGTTATAATGCAGACCGTGCCAGAAAAAGTAGTTTTGAGAAAAAATGCATTTAAAGTTTCAAGTGCGTTTCGCTCGAGGTCGCGCGCAGCTAAAGCAAGAACTTTATGAATTTTTTAATTTATTTTTTTAACTTACGTTTAATCTCCCATTCCAGCTTCATATTGTATGCCTTCCTTGTCAGTAAACAATTATTGTTGTTTATTTTTTTCCAATCGACGAGTTGTTCTGGCCTCTTTTGTTGCTTTAGTAGCATTGATTCGTGCGTCAGACTCTCGTTGGGCAGTCATGTTTTCTATAATAACTTTCGATCTATGGGGAATTTGTAGAATCGACTTACACAGAAATACGCCTAAAACTATAGAGAATAATAATCTGTAAAAAAAAAATCGATTTTTTGAAAATTCTGGACGTATGTAAGGCCTTAAAATATATAGATTTTCAAGAAGTCGATTATTTTAAATACGCGTGTAGATTCATATATATATTTAAAAAAAACACTAACATCCAACCATCAATAAATCAGTAATTCATTTTAGAAAATCGAAACACTCTAAAGTGAAAATTATTAAACTCAAGTTCGTAGGTGATTAAGTTCACCTACGAACGTACCACTAATTCTGCGTCATTGTGACTAAGTGAGATCAGGCCTTACAACCCTGATCGGTAAAATATTTAACCACGCTGTTTATTGGTACATTACAGTACAATATCCTCTTATTTACACTTTTTCATTCAGACTGAGCTGAACATTAATAAATCAGTAATTCATTTTAGAAAATCGAAACACTCTAAAGTGAAAATTATTAAACTCAAGTTCGTAGGTGATTAAGATCACCTACGAACGTACCAGTAAATCTACGTCATTGTCTAAGTGAGATCAGGCCTTACAACCCTGATCGATAAAATATTTAACGGGACAGACCTAGTTAGAATTTTCGAAAAATCGATTTTTTTTTTATTTCATTTTCAAAAAGTAGAATCTCTTACGAACATTTTCCGCCCAGGTAAATGTAAATCGGACCATTATTCGCCGAAATACAAGACTTTGTAGCACGTCGTGTCTGAGCCATAGGTAAGCAGGTAGCGGACTTTAAGTGCGTTTTTCTCGAAACCATGTTTTTGAAGTCGGTGATCACTGTAGCTCGAGAACGGCTTTACCGATCGGGTTGAAATTTATATCACTTCTTCTATACATGGTAGTCCTCCATATGAACGAAGGATTTTTTTTTTGGATAATTATTTTTATTTTTAATAGCAAAAAATGGAACTGATATTTTGGTCAAAAAAACACTTTTGACTTTTAACGGCCGCCATTTTGTGAAAAATGGAAATTTTTCAAAACCCTTCGTTCAACCGGAGCATTATATCATTAACTAAAAATCCCCTCCGTTTTTTTTGTTTCAGATGAGCCGTTGCAGCGTGAGCTTGATCACCGCAAACCGTGTTTTTTTTTTGCAGCGTCCTCGGCAATTGACGGTCACCAGCTTATTTCGATATGTATTGCGTTGAAAAAATTGCAACATATACATTACATATGTATCTTTTAAACGGAAGAACTTTTGTTGTGAATTATTTTATCGTTTGACCAAAAAAAAATCGGAAAAAAGGCCTTTTTTTTGACGTTCCAACTAGGTCTGTCCCGTTAACCGCGCTGTTTATTGGTAGATTACAGTACAATATCCTCTTATTTACATTTTTTCATTCAGACTGAGCTGAATATATATATATATATATATATATATATATATATATATATATCGAAACGTTTCGATATTTGGACCCCTCAATCCAAGTCTCGAAACTTCGGATTTTTTAGATCCTCTTCTCTCTCGTAGGAGAGGTTAGTGTGCAAGTTCGTGCACTGACCGGTGGGTCTTGCCTGGGGTGGGAATCACCCTCCGATTTCAACGTCTTGCGATGCGAGGAAATACCTCGAACTCGCCATGCAAGATCGAATACTCTCTTCCGGATGATAGGATGGACAAAAAATGTGAGCGACTGTGCTCAAGAGTGTCCATCGTGACACATTTTGTGTCACAGTACTTTAATAGTACGATAGATTACGACAATATGTCGTTATAATGTTCCGTATTTCTTTTGATTCATAATTTTTGGGTGAGGAATAGGAGAAGGAATAAGGGAACAATTAAGTAGTTTCACGACTATTTCAGAGGGCTGTCGCCCTGAATAACTTCTGCCAAAACATCTCACCAAAAAAAACTCAGCCGAAATGTCCCAAGTGAAAATATCCCCTTGCAATAATATCTCAGTTCAATAATATCCCCTTGCCATAATATCCCAGTGCCAAAATATCCCAGTAAATAAAATCCCATAATATCTCATAAAAAATTATATATATTTCTTACTATTATTTTTACATATCCAACGATTTTAAACGCACATTATTTGATGCTTTCACACACACACCCACACACACACACACTTGTGAGTGGTGTGTCTATATTTTTGTGATTTGTTGTCACCTGACGAATTTACGTGTACATATAATAGCTGGGTTATTTTCTCAGTCGAGACAATAGCTATAGCGATTATGTCGATGATACGGCAGTTGCCAATCATATTTATACGGAGAAACAACGTTATTACAGATGTGTGCTTCAAATTTTATTGGATAATTTGTTGACAATTGTGATATAATAATTGTGATAAAAATGCGATTAAAGTTCGTTTCCAATCAAAAAGGTGGTCGAAACCTTGTTGAAAAAGGATTCATGTACATACATCATCGAACGGGTCATGAAAAAGAAATTTGGCGCTGTGTACGTTATGCTGAAGGGATATGCCGTGGTCGTTGCTATACATGTAGCGATGATAAGAATGGTAATTATATTTTCATTCTTCAACTATCATATTTTTTATAAGTTTTCAAACGTTTCATAATAATATAATTATATTATAATATAATTATAGTGTTTTCATTTATCGTTGTTTTTTTCGTTGGGGATATTAAATTTTGGGGATATTTTGGGTGGGGCCATTTCGGACATGGGAGATTTTGGCTGAGGGATATTATGGGTGGGGATATTTTGGGTGGGGTTAATTTGACTGGGATAATAACGTATAGAGCCATTTCAGAGAGAGTCTTTTCTCTTACACCTTTATTATCTGATTTTTTTTCATATTTGAAGGCTTCCCCCTCCTTAATATTACATGGGATACCATTTTTTGTCGATGTAAAACGTTAAAAAAAAATTGAAATGGTTTTTTGCAGAAGTCGCGATGGTAAATATTTACGTACAATTTTTCATGAATGCCGTTTAACATTTTTTACAATTTTCAATATCAATAAATAGTTTTGGTTTACAGTTTATTTTCCTATACGTACTGAATATTTTACTGAGGACACTGTTAATTTTACATTTCATACACACTGGGATTCCTTGTTTTTATTTGTAATTCCTGCTATGCCATTATTTTGCTGTCGACATTGGATTTTTTACAGTTTAGATCAGTATTAATAAGTGATCAGAGAGTAAAAAACACATTAAATCCATTATTTTGTAATGAAACACACTGTGAAACGAGTAATTTACAATTTTCAACTGTACATTTTGTTTTAGTTTCAGTAATTTTTAAATATCGACATTTAATTTTTACAGATCATTTTTTTTCATGTGTGGACCTGCAAATAAAGATGGCAATAATATTAAAAAAAAAACTATTCTTTGCATTCCATTGACACAAACGTCAATATCATATGAATTAAACATACCAGCGAATTGTATTGTTTATTTTGGAAGAACCAAACCAAACTCCTCTTAATATTTTCTGTAACGATTTGAATTGAAAAAAAAAAAAAAAAAAAAAGTTCAAAAATTGAATTTTATTCATGATTTGTGATACGAATAAAACTTCTATCGTTCGTTTCAACCAATTTTTATATCAGCGCAATGTAAAAATAATATGAGACAGATCGTAACAGCGGAGAAACTCATACATGGGCGTTACGTGGCTGAACCGGAGATTGCACTTGGTTGATTGTGACTTAGGAAGCGCAATCATGGCGCTATACGTAATACAATAAGCGGGCTGGGTCGGATCGTTGGGTGTGCGTGACTCGAGTGCTGGGACCATTTATTTAAGGGGACTTTGCCCCGGCAACGAGGCTGACGAATCTGTGATAGTTAAATTGGTTGATACGCTCTCGTACACTGTCCAAGAAACATTAATTCATAAGAAAAGAAAACAATATTTTTTTTTTCCTATGTGCAATCCTAAAATGCAACAATCAACATTTGAACCCGAAACAATAGCAATCAGAGTCCAAATAAGTTGAATTTTACGGAAAACACATTAAATCAAACCTCCAAAAAATATAAAATTAAAAAAAGAAATTTTAGCTAATAAAAAATCGCTCTCGAAATATTGACGTAGAATAAAAAACACGGTACACAATTGATTAAGTAATTAAAATTCCGCTAATTACATGAAGCCCACGATCGAGGCTAGGCAATATTTTCGTACGTTGAATCCATAAAATCACTAAGATTTTTCATCATTGATAGATGAACGAAGTAATATCCATCGAAAATAAAAATAATCCCGACTATTTGTTCGAAAGGTCAAATATTAGGGTTGACGTGACGTTGACAAAATCTAAGAGAATTCAAACTACTGAGCATCTCAAATATGACAATAAAATTGATTGTAAAAGAGAAACAAAAAGCGGTAGGATCAAAACTCTCCTAGAGTAGCTCGCGGTAGCCGCCCCGTCAACGCGCGATCCCATTAGCCCGCATTGTATGCTAATGAGAGCGCGCCGCGGTTGTCGCCAGCATATATATATATATATATACGTATGTGAATATATGATTTGCCCTTATATTTATATACATATATATGTCGCTACGAGCCACTGTTTGCCTGGCAAATCAGAGATTCTCAACTTGGTACAAATTACTGTAGTAAGAATAGCCAGATAATAGCCATAAAAATAAATTAAGTGGAGAAATTTGAAACACACGACATTGTATAAACTGTGAAGAACCATCCACATATTCCAGAACATATTCGACATTTCACGAATCTGTGCTAACCGAATCAAATTCCATTATAAACCTTACAGGTTTAGCACTTGGGCTCCAGAATATCCCATGAAAAGTTTAAGCTCAAAGGATCGTTTGATCGTTTGAAAATTGGCCCAATACATGGATCGACTAAAAGACGAAATGAAATGTCCATATTAAAAAAATACATCGAAACATGTATCATTATAATTTTAGTGAATCGTTTACTTAATAGTAAGCTCGTCTCTGCTATAAAAAACCCATCCGAAGTTATCAGAATATACAAATACAAATACAAACATATGTGTATATAGTGTATATTACGTAGTCGCGTGCTAGACGGAATTTATTCCAGTCGTTTGCCGAGAATAAGCAATTGAGAGAGTGAGAGACAGAGAGAGAGAGAGAGAGAGAGAGAGAGAGAGAGAGAGAGAGAGAGAGAGAGAGAGAGAGAGAGAGAACGAGAAAGAGCGATAGATCTGATTAATAGCTTAATCATTTCGCGCTTCTTTCCTGCTTCCACCCAGGCATCGCGTAGCATCGGCAAACGGGAGCGATATAGCATTATAACAGCACACACTCGGGTGTCACCGTCATACCATCCAGCCCGTGGCGTTATATGTATTAATATATATATATATATATATATATATATATATATATATATATATATACACATACTAGACACTCGCGATCTTTCTCTCGCACCTCCCACGGGCGATCTCGATCATCGATAATTCCCTATCTCTCTTACACTCTGATACAGTCTGTCGCGTTGATCTCGTCACGGTAGGTATATCACCGTGATATGTGTACGTGTGTAAATTTATGTATGTGTTTAGAGTAGCAGTTCGTTGCCGTTTCCTATCGATCGTACGTCACCGAGAAGCCCGATCAACGACGATGATATAGAGCGAGCAACATCTATAAAGGAGGTACATATTACAATACACATATAAATAAATATATACCGCATTTAAAAACTCCGCAAGGCGTAATATCATTGATAAGTTCGATTAGATATGGCAGCTGAAGTCTGGAGATACATAATTGTAAATATATATCCGCAGTGCTGATTTAGCGAAAGGACAAAAATCGGGGGTTTTATTGTACTGCGATAGTTTCAATTAGGCCCTTCTGTTTCGAAAGTCTCGAATCGAATCACTTATATAGCAATGAACAGGCCGCCTTTTATATATTTCCATATCTATATCACATAAATAATATTTTATTCTTGATAGTGAAGGGTATTAACACCTCTGGTAGATATCGTTGCGAAGAATGATCTATAAATGATCATCGATCGCATAATATCGATCCATTACTTTCCAATTATGAGAATGCATATATAGATATGTATGGACGTCACATTGTAAACACATATTTACCAATTAGGCGGAGATAACATGTTGTTTCGGACAGTCGTCTGTTCAGAGATCTCTCTATATCCGCGAACGTATATATATATATATATATATATATATATATATATATATATATATATATATTCGTATATATTGAATATTCCAGTCGAGCGAAACATCACTTTTTCTCGACGGTATAATATTTCTTCGTGTGAAATCATCGAGCCATGTCGGTAAAATACAATAATCTGATAAATGAATGTCTTTGGTAAATATATAAATATACATGGACATATATTGAGGAAGGCTATTTCCTTTGGGTTCTTCCGTTCGCCTTCATTTTTTTTCTTTCTATATCATAACTGCGGATGACCCGAATTGTGAAACTCCGTGGATTACGTAAGATTGAGACGAAATCACCATTCTCTCGTGTCTACTTTGTACGAAAGTCCGAAATATATTCTATCCGTAGAATGTTTTTCTTTCACTGTCCCTGTGGACAGGGGATGGGCGAGCAATATCTCCAGCTTTCTTTTCTCTCACTAATCGCTTTTTTTCTTTCTGGCTCTCTCTCTCTCTCTCTCTCTCTCTCTCTTTCTCTGACTGTAATATGTTCTCTTTTGTCTTTCTCACTGATCTGCTCACCTAATAAAGAATCTTCTGCCCCAGGGGTTTAATTTTGTACGGCTTTGAAAGCGGCTCGACCGCTTGGAATTGGGAAAGGACGTGAGAAAAAAAAGAAGAAATCATTCATATAGATATATAAATATAGAACATGAATGTAGTTTTTTTTTATATTTTACTCGAGGCGTGTACAAAAATAGTACAACATCGCAATCGTCATCTTATCGTTTCTATGGAAATGATCCGCCTTACGACGTGGGATTATTGTCGTGAAAGCCTCAAAAAGAAACATAATCTTAGGAACAACGATGTCTACGAAATCCTTTTTTTTTTTTTTACGTGAGACGTGGAGTCAAAATACTGTCTCAATTAAATATATCAAACCCACAGAAATAAATACGCAAATACACAAACGGCAACGAATCAGAAAAAAAGGAGTTCGTACAGTTTGAGAATATAATCAAGTGACAAAGATACATTCTCGTTTAAAAAAACGAACTGCGAGTAGCCGAATAAGTCGTTTATTATTTATAAAAGGAATATGAAGAAAATTGAAATATCCGAATCACCCAGAAAATGTCCCAAAGAAATTGCACGAGTTCATGCTGAAATACTGAGGCACTCGTCTGAAAAGAAGTTCCTAATCAGGTCGAATCAATAAAAATTTATTATATTTTCAACGAGGTACCATGTGCATGCATTGTGCATTTTCAACGAGGTATCATGTGCATTTTTTTTTAACTTCCGGTTGTTTATAGAATAATGACTTCAATAAAACGCATATATAGACCAAATATGTGAAAACTATGAAAGAAAAATCGTTAAAAATCCATGGTTGATAAAGATTGGCGCCACTTGATATACGAACAGTTTAAAGCACTCTGTGAGACACAAAAAGTTTTATGTGCTATTACGGCTGATAAACATATACATATGTGTACAGTTCATATGTAGCCGACCTCATATAAACCATCGCTGCACACATATCCACATATATACACGTAAATAGTTATATACGCGTATATGTGAGAGTTGCTTTCCGGCAGCATCTATATTTCAGAGATGTTGCCGGTGGCTTGCCCATCGTGGGTGTGGTCATCACGCGCTATGGTCATTGCCATATCTCTCTACCTCTCTCTCTCTCTCTCTCTCTCTCTCTCTCTCTCTCTCTCTCTCTCTCTCTCTCTCTCCCTCCCTCCCTCCCTCCCTCCCTCCCTCTCTCTCCCCCCTCCCCCCTCTCTCTCCCTCCCTCCTCTCTCTCTCTCTCTCTCTCTCTCTCTCTCTCTCTCTCTCTCTCTCTCTCTCTCTCTCTCTCTCTCTCTCTCTCTCTCTCTCTCTCTCTCTCTCTCTCTCTCTCTCTCTTTCTCTCTATCTATCTATCTTGTCGTGAGTGCGGAAGATTCTCGCGCTCTCACGATTCCACAAACGTCCGCGATCTCTCGAGTTTTCTCTTCATTCTTCTAGCGATGAAATATTGTCGAGAAATCTTACGAAACTTATACAGGACTATTTTCGGGTGACCTAACAGAAACATCAATATTTGCATGGATTTAAACGAATTCAAGAGTTATATTAGCTTTCTCAGTTCCATAGCGATGTTAGTAAAAACGAAAAAAAAAAAAAAAAAAAAAACATTTAAGAGAATAACTGGTAGAAAATTCCAATGCCATCTAAGATTGCACACGTTCGATTGATTCGAGAAAAATACTCGTACGAATGCATACGTGCAAATATGTCTTTACCTGCTGCGGTGTCGGATGACTATAACTCGGGAAAGACTGAAGTCTTGAGGACTGAAGTTTAACGCGCAAGTAGGTTAATCTCTGTGTTTGGCGTGACATATAGAATAAACGCGACGCGGTGCAATGAGATTCGAAATTTTTGAATCCATATTGTCGACGATCAATCAAAACCAAAATGCCAGACATAACAAAAAAAAAATTAAAAAAAAAAAAAAAAAAAAAAATACAGAATACCTTTAAATTTTGAATAAAACTCTGTGCCCGGGATCACTAATTAATACAATGCAAAATTGAAAATTCCTCGATCAACGCGATATTTAATTCGCCAACAACGTCATTTCTAATCGGGATAAAATATTTAATTCTTGAACAATGTCATTTGTAATCGAGATAAAATACGTTTTTTGTTCATTTTTTCTCACAAGACAATGACCACGGCGTGCAAGAGGAATTGACACGTAAAACTGTGTCGTCACGTGTACATACATGCTGGCTCAGGGGGAAGGAAATCTCTCGTAAGAATGGTAATACATATGTATACCCATAAATGTACATATATAGAAAAGTATATGTGTATATACATGTACATAAATCGAGGCATGGAGTTATAGAGTATACGAGATATTTGTATGTGCAGCGGGATGACGATGGACGGATTTTATTCCCGTCGAAAACCGGATTCGCGAGCGGCATGACTGTTGGCATTGCCAATGTGTATTGTGAACATATACATATTATACGTGCGTTTGCCGTTTCTATATGTTGTGTGTGCATTTGCCGGGTTATGCTGGCCGCATGGTCGACCGCATTTGCGCGAGTCGATTGCGAGAGAGGCGCGCGCGACATTATTGTGATCGATACACGGGGGAACGCCCATGGAGCCGTATACCACCGTTCTAAATGAAAACTGTATAAACAGACAGTGTAATAAGTACAAACGTGTGTAATTAGACAAAGATATTAATGAAATATTTTTAATTTAAAAAAAATGCATAATTTATTCGAATTCAAGTATTTTCATTGCTCAATAAATGAATCCTGATTGTTAAACAAAACACATACGAATTTTTTCATATACGCGACGAATTAGCAGCGCTTGCTCTTTCAAAGATCACTTCACGGAGAATTCCTTTCTACGCTGAGAGTACGTAGGCCAATGAAACGCTTGAAAACGAGAATGAGAAAAAAAAAAAAAAGAAAGAAGAACGAGCTCGATCACGAATCAATTCGTCACGAGTAGGTTCCTCCTGTCACTGAATCTGACGTTAATACGGCTGTAATGATTTGTGAGAGAAACGAAATCTCCGATAGTCCCCTTCCCCCTATCCCCCCCCCCCCCCACCCCTCCCGGCCCTGAGGACCAAGATTTTTATGGTGGCATGTCGATATGCTTTCGCTTCAGTTTTGTACAAAGAGTCGCCGCCTCTGTTCCACGTGTCGACACATGTATATAATTATAGTACGAGCCGTCACGATGCTGTATTTATTACGTTAATTACTACTAAAGTTTATTTATTCCTCATACTTTTTATCATTGTATTAACAATGATGATGCAAATGTTGGTGACAACATCGTCGATTTTAATATTGATGAGAAATAATACAAAAGTGATCGTAACAAAAAAAAATTGGAGCGCGAAATTTCAATGAAATTGGAGAAAATGTTCGAAAAGTCGGGAACTAAAATTCGCAGGACAAATTCAGTCATCAAAATTCACACCAATGTAAAACAAATGTGTTACAAACGTGTACATTTTTCACGAACAAAGGAGTAAGAAAAAAAAACAAGAGAAATGAAGAATGATTGTGAAAAAAAGAGGCTGAAAAACGTCTCCGAAGACCGGGCAATTCGTTATTCGAAAGATATACATCGCGAACGATCAGAGAACAAAGTAGAAACAAAGCAGAGAGAGAGAGTGTGTGTGTGAGTGAGAGAGACAGAGAGAGGGTGGGGGAGAGGGGGGGAGAGAGAGAGAGAGAGAGAGAGAGAGAGAGAGAGAGAGAGAGAGAGAGAGAGAGAGAGAGAGAGAGAGATGGAAAAAACGAATGAAAAGCTTTTTAATTATATGTGCGCTCCTTCCAAAAACTAATCTGACCGCGAGAAACAAAGAAACGATTCGTGGGAGAGGAGTACGAGATTCACATAGGTAGAAGAGACAGAGTGTCTTGGTGACCGAGCAAGTTTTCTGTCCGTCCCTTTAATCCGGCGAAACGCAGCGGCAGAAAAATATACACCGAGGGAATTCTCGATCCCATAGGAAAGATAGGCAGAGGCATGATTCAAGAGAGTGATTTGTGGTCACAATTTTCATTATACGCCCAACCCTTGCGCACACCAACGAGGTCTAAACGAATAATTTTTATATGTCACTACGAGTTCCAAAAAATTATTTACGTAGGTACAATAATAAAAGTATATAACTGTATAATAATAAAACTATGAAAAAAAAATATAAATAATAAATTCGAAATATCGACTACGTCAGATTATCAACGAGGAGTTTTTACAAACTTAAATATCCACGTGAACCTTTCCCGTGATGTAATTCCGTTTGAAAATATAAATATAAAGCCATAACCTTTTTTTCCTCGGAAATAACCTTTTTTAATTGCTCTGTAATTTTACAGTTTTTTCCTTTCTGCATGCATAGTTTATGGAAAATAATAATAATAATTAAAAAATTGACGTGATGGACGTTCCTTGCCACGTGGTTTTATCGATTCAACCTTGAACAGTGAAGCATCACGGTAATGTAATCTTCAATGAATACAGAATCTGCTCTTTTATTTATAGCAAGGCTAACTAAGATTATCTCGTATTTATTGGTAGTTACGAAAAAAAAACTCTTTTTCAGTTCTTTCGATTGAGAGAAGTTTGAAAGAAAAAAAAAATAACAAAGTCAATTTTTTCAGGGTCGAATTACGTAGCAAAAAAAAAGATGTAAAAATTATTGTGCAGTAAAAAAAAAAGCGGTACATTTCAAAGAAAAGTAATTTTTATAAAAGAGGATCTAATTATAGAACAGCATGGAGAAAAAATTTCGAGTAATTGCCAACAATTTGATCTACCGAATATTGAAAATAAAATAATAAATATTTTCTTAGTTTCTTGTTTTGTTGCGACATAAAGCTAAAAATTTCTTTACGAAATAAAATTCCGATGCAATATTAAATTCACGTGAATTTGCCTATTTTTATTACCCCATATCAATAGATCTAGCAGGAAAATAAATTCTATTACGATAATTAATTGATTTAATTACCTATAAAAAAATTGTTGAACCGCCCTTACAGGCCTTAGTGGGGAAAGTATCATAAAATAGACAAATGCACGCTCGTGGGAATTTCATAGCGCGAAATAAATAATATTGATGGTAAAAAGCGATAGCGATCTTTCGCACAACCGTCCATAATAATAAGGGAAATAAGGTACTTATGCGTATAACTGCCAATTAAGATGGGCATGAGAGGCCCATTTCTTTCGCATTTCGGTACTGTTTATACTACGAAAGGGCGGACTGGAGCATGATGCATAAATATATACGACATTGTAGAACACAGTGCACTGATATGTGATTTTCAACTCCGAAATTATTATTTACGAGCTCTCATATGCTCGTAGAAGATTTTACGCCCGTTCGTGGACAGGCATGTAAGTACCAATTGCGATATATACAAGTTTACCAAATTGCATATACGGTATTCATTGCTTCCGAAGAAAAGGTTGTACTCTAAACCATTTTATTAGTTGTGTCGATGTATTTTGCGCCTTTTTAGCAATAAGAAGCTGCATGTGGCCGTACCGAATGCTCCCATATACGAATATTATTATTATTCTTATTTAAAGTTTGAAAAAAAAACCTATACAAGAATTCAGTGCCTCAAACATTCACTCCAAATCGTCAGAGTCGTGATTTTTTCAAATTTATTTTTACGGAATCATGATTTTATGATAAAATTACAGGAGAAAAATATTCGAAATTTTCAGAGTTTTCTTAATACGAATGAAAAGAGTATTTTCTAACAGAAATCCGTAAAGTAATACGACACAAAACGTGCACTTTTGTGCACGGTTGTGTGCACAAAAGTTTGCACACAACTTGTTTTTATTTTTTATTTCGTATAGAATCTTAACTTTATTTAGAATATTAGCCTGCAAAAACATGTACAATTTTCTTGTAAAAACTGATAAATAAATATGCGAGAAGAATGCAGACAATTAAAAAAATGAAGAATTTTATGAATAACCAAAATACTTCAACGGTATAAAATGCAAGCCTCATTAAAAGTGAACTAATTATCGTAAAATCAAAAGAACAATACCAGTGAATTTTCCACGAGAGTCATTTTTCAAGGAACGTTGTAAACAACATTTTGTAAAATTAGGAACCAACGACGTTAAGTAAAGAGTTTCGTAATAACTAAAAGTACATTTGAATAATTTTGTAATAGAACTAGCTTGTATCGTTCCGCAAATAGTGCTCATGAAAAAAAAAAAAAAAAAAAAAAAAAAAAACAAATGATTGGACATTTAGGATTTTGACTTTAAACGATTTGGCCTTGACGGCTCCATATGATCTCTGTGTTCCTAGAAGTTATAATGTTCGTACGCACCGGTATTTTTTTTTTTTCAACGATTTTTTTCTTTTT